>JAIFZK010000071.1:6770000-6827500 GCA_027481765.1 Tenualosa thibaudeaui
GAGGGAGAGAGAGAGAGAGAGACATAGAGAGATATGTAGAGAAAGACAGAGAGAAAGATAGATAGAGACATAGAGAGAGAGAGAGACAGAAAGACAGAGAGAGAGCGAGAGAAAGAGAGAAAGACAGAAAGACAGAGAGAGAGATAAAGAGAGAGAGAGAAAGATAGATAGAGACATAGAGTGAGAGAGAGAGAGAAAGACAGAGAGAGAGAAAGACAGAGAGAGAGATAAAGAGAGAGAAAGACAGAGACAGAGAAAGACAGAGAGAGAGATAAAGAGAGAGAGAGAGACAGAGAGAGATAAAGACAGGGAGAGAGAGAGAGACAGAGAGAGAGAGAGAGAGAGACAGAGAGAGATAAAGAGAGACAGAGAGAGATAAAGAGAGAGAGAGAGAGATAAAGAGAGAGCAAGTTTGGTGAAACAGAAGAAAAGAGAAGAAAACCAAACAATAAGAACAGGCATTTAAAAATCAGCGAGAATGAAGTCATTTTTACAGCAATGATTTTCTTCTGTGTGTGTGTGTGTGTGTGTGTGTGTGTGTGTGTGTGTCTTACAGTGAAGCTGTTTTCTGTGCTTTTGCATTGCCAGAGTGAGGAACTCTGCCCAGTTCCTTGGCGACAATATACTGTGTGATGCCATCATGCCACGAGAGACCTGCCGACAAATGGCATTACAGTTAAAACAACAGCTTTTCAACCTTTGTGTTTGTTTGTGTGTGTGTGCACTAGTATGCTTGCTTGTATGCTTGTATACATGTATGCTTGCTTATGTGTGTGTGTGTGAGTGTGTGCGCACTAGTACATGTATGCTTGCTTATGTGGGGAAATGGTGGCGCAGGTGGTAGAGGTGCCGTTCGGCAACCGGAGGGTTGCAGGTTCGTGCAGCCTCTCTGGCTGACCCCATCTAAGTGTCCTTGAGCAAGCTACTCAACCCCAAATTGCTCCCGGTGGCAGGTTGGCACCTTGCATGGCAGCCTCCGCCACCGGTGTATGTATGAATGGGTAAATGTGAGGCATACAATGTAAAGCGCTTTGAGTACTCGTAGGAGTAGAAAAGCGCTATATAAATGCAGTTCATTTATGTGTGTGTGCACTAGTATGCTTGCTTATGTGTGTGTGTGTGTCTGTCTCACCTTGTACCATTAGCTCCTTGAGGACCTGCTGTAGCCTCTGTAGAATGGGCACAGTCAGCTGGTACTGGATTCTCTCCTGTGGAGAGTTCACACACTGCCCGAACAATCTGTCTGTAAGACACACACACACACACAAACCAATGCATGCATATATGCCCGCACACAACACAGAGAGAGAGAGAAACACAAAGCACACAATCATTATTTTTTATAATCCCACAGAGTACAGATACACACACTGGAATGTGACTCAATCAGATCAACTCAGAGCTTACTAACTTTGACTGCACGAGAGGAGATTTTGCCCATACAGCTAGTGATTTGTTCAAATGTTTCTATCTATGCCAACTGTATAATTTTGGGCTTCATAGCATGTCGATGTTAAACATGATTAGAAACAGACAGTGCGGTGGCTGCTTTTGCATCATCCCCAGAAAGGCAACAGGCGTTGTGACTCAGAGACCTGGGAGATATTCTGGGTGTGATGCTATGCCTGGCGCAGATAAAGATGCAGTGCATGGATATGTCCCAAAGCAAGCATAATTAAATCCCATCAAACACACACACACACACACACACACACACACACTCCTCCCCCACAACTCTTGAATTATGCTCAATGCATGACTCATGTTGGAGGTAGAAATTAAAATAACTCTGAAAGATGGGAAATCGCTGATGTAAAGTGAGACTCTCCCTCTCTCTCTCTTCCCCCTCCCATCTCTCTCTCTCTCTCTCTCTCTGTGCTTCCCGTGGTTCCCTGTGCCAGCTCACTTCTATTCTTTCCTTTTTCCTCCCTGTTCTCTCCTTCCCTTTCTCCTCCTCTCCCCCTCTCTCTGGCTGTCCCAGTGAGGTCCCCTCCAAAGATCTGACTCATGGTGCTCTCTGCTATATATAGACCAGCAGGGGAATCGAATCACTCAGCAATCAACACAGACCTACTGGAGTTGCTGGAAAACTCCATCAGTACTTCAGTAAAGTGACTTCATCGTGTGTATGTGTTTGTTTGTGTGTGTGTGTACATGTGTAGAGGTGTTAACTCAGGACACCACACACATATGAACTTGGGGTTGTTTATTTGCATGTCTGTAACACTGGGGAGACTCGCCCCTTTGTATCAGAGGGTAGTAACCGTAACTGTAGTTGTAGTCTACATGTGAGTTAGAATGTCTAATTATGTATCCCAACAAAATAGCACAAAAAGCAATGGAATTGTACCTAAATAAATAAAACAGAGTAGAACACTGATTCATTCCTCAAACAAAGTAGCTATTTGCCAACAGATCAAATCAAACAGCACAATACGAAGTCACCACATGAACGACTAAAAAACACTACATAAAATCAGAGAGAGTGTATGTCTACATGACATAGAAAATAGAATAGAATAGATAGAATGAGAGAGAGCGAAAAAGAGAGAGAGAATCAACGTACCAACCCTAGTGTTTTAGAGAGCGTGAGAGAGGGGTGCGTAAGCAAGTGACTGTGACTCATCCTTTTTTTGTCAGTGTAGAGTGATTGTGGGGGCGTGCACCCAGCTGCCATCAGCCTGATGATGTCAGTGTTACCGTGACAACAGCGAAGAGGACAGAGAGAGGAAGAAAGAGGAAGAGAGAGAGAGAGGACGAGGATCTAAGACAGTAAGACAATACAGGTGACAGAGGCTGTGGCCTTCTCCACTTTGGGGCTATTACTCACACACACACACACACACACACACACACATGCAGACAGTCACACTAGCTCTCTTCTCAGAGATAAGTGCATCATGTTAAAGTCAAACAAACATACTCACACATACACACACACACACACACACACACGTAAACACACACACACACAAGCAGAATCAGAAATGAGTGCTTCACTCTGAACATACTGCTGGAAAAGTAGAAGGAGAAGGTCAGAGGAAGAGAATGAGAGAGAGAGAGAGATCTGCACTGAAAGATTTAATATATATATAAATATATAAAGAGTTCAGATGCAAACCCTTTAGTAATTCATCCATTTGCAGTGAATTTACAGAAATATATTTATATAATTTTGATAAACTTTATTTTCAGTTTTGGCTTGATTTATTTTTACTTGATAATAATATTTAAATTGCAGTTTGATAGAGATTACTCAGAAATTATTATAAAAACAACTTATTTTTTGCATATTTCTGAAAATGGAGGGCTTTGCATCGGAACTCTTGATATATATTGAATATTAAAACGACTGACATGTCAACACACAGTGTCTTCCTCAGAGTCAAACCACAGGATTTGATTAGCTAGTGTTTGCAAAGGGCAGCATGCAAGCCTCATTAAGCACTCACAAATATTTAAATATTCTGACATAGATATTACGGAGAGGCGGTGAGAGTGGTGATGACAGTGAAGTGCAGAATGCAAAGAGATTTAGAGAGAAGAAGAGAGAAGAAGAAATTGAAGGAGACAGAGAGAGAGAGAGAGAGAGAGAGAGATGTAAGATAAACAATGAGACAGATAAAGAGACAGAGAGAGAGAGGGAGAGAGGGAGAGAGAGATGTAAGATAAACAAAGAGACAGATAAAAAGACAGAGAGAGAGGGAGAGAGGGGGGGAGAGAGAGGGAGAGAGCGATGTAAGATAAACAATGAGACAGATAAAGAGAGTGAGAGAGACAGCAGCTGACTTGAGAGAACCTTAATTACCCACAGTTAGCCTGCTCAGGCAGAAATAAGGAAAGGGAGAGACGCAGAGAGAGGGATGGGGTGGGGGTGGTGAGAATGAGAGAGAGAGATGTGGTGAATGGTAAAGTAAAAGAAAGTAATGAAGGGAGTCAGAGGTACCTGTCTGTTTCTTGTCGCACAGCTGTGGATCAACACACCTGTTTGTCACAGCAGCTGCACTCATGAACATACGCACACACACACACACACACATACACACCTGCAAACACACTCTCAGACACACATGGAGGACAAACACTTACTACGGTGCATACTTCCTCACTCTCACAGACTCTCACACACACACAGAGAAGACAGGAGAGGAATAGGTTTTGCATTGATCCAAGGATAGCCAGACACCCCCACACACACACACACACACGTATACTCACATAAACACATGCATAGAAGCACACACAGGCTTATGCATTCACGCACACACACACACACACACACACACACACACACATACACACACACCTCATTAAAAGCACCTGGGCATATATTTAGAAAGTGTTGTCTTGCAGTAGGTTCATCTCTCATTAGTAAGAGCTCAAACTGGTGCAGTCATGGAGTACATCTGAAACAGCTGATAGTTTCACGTCAGCTTTCCTGTTAAACTGCTCTATTCTTAAGGGGGGGGGGGGGCACTGAAGTTGAATGTTTATTCAAAATCGTTCAGTCTCTGTTCAAGGAATTTGCATGCACCTTTGATTCAGACACACACATACACACACACACACACACACGCACACAGTCAGTCCAAAAGTATAGAGGCTTTTTGGACAGGCTTGCGCCAAGCTGTATCCACGTTCACCAGACCACTGCCACTTTAGAATGTTGTGATGTTCCTGTGGAACTAGTGTACATCACACTCCCATCACTGCCTCACACGACCTAATGAATTTTCCTTGGCTGGCTTTCACATTTCACTGGACTTTTTAGCCAAATCATCTCCTACTTCTATCAAGGCCCTCCTTCCAAACTTCAAACTGTTCCTAGAAAACTGTGAAAATTAGCTGATGAATATAAACTGTACATAGCGCATGTCTCTCTCTCTCTCTCTCTCCCTCACTCTGTGTGTGTGTGTGAGATGCAGTGAGCTTCCCTCCAGCACTGGTCTGCTGACAGACTCCAGATGCTGTTCTAAGCCCCTATAATGAGAGCTACTGAGAAAGAGTGCTGCTTCTGTTTTGTTTTTTCCCCCAAGAAGCACTTCAGCCCTCAGTGGGTCATTATCCAAAATATCATAACCCACCATAAACACCAGCACCAGCTGTTAGATGAGATTTTCTATTTCTTAGGATTATTTGGAGGATGACCTGTGAGTTTCATGCAACAAGAAAATCCTACCCTCAGAGGGTCATTCTCCACAATAGTATAGAACACAGACAAACTAATGTTGAATTTCGACTTGGTGGTGCATATTGTTTTCTGAATGAATCCTAATATGAAGTAGAACATAATGACGTCCTCATAGCACTAAAAACAAGGGCAATTTAATAGTGGCTGTTGAAAACCGGGACATTTTGGTGTCCCATTGCATATTTATCAGAACTCTGGACATGCAAGTCAAAACCAGGACTGTCCCAGTCAAATCGGGATGTCTAGTCACCTTACTCTAAAGGAAGATTTAGTGACCGGTAGGTTTTATGCAATAAGTACTGAAGCATTAAGCAGCTCAAGGCAGTGGGGAATGGAGCAGCCTCTGTAAATGAGAATAGCAGCTAACCAGTGCATCTGGACTCCAGAGTAACATCAAACTGACATTTGCACTGCACACAACATCAGAACCTAGACCAGAACCTAGACCAGAACCAAGACCATAACCAGCTGTTAGATATCTGTTGGACATTTACTCCTTCATGTATTTATTCCTTGGACTCCTATAGTCTACCAAGCCATTATCTGAGAGTAAAGGTGAAATCGAAGGAAAAGAGAGTGGAGCAGGAGCAGGAAATGACCTACAGTGAACTCTAAACTTGGTCGCTTTGAGTCCTTGGACCCATACAATAAAAGCGTGTGTGTGTGTGTATGTTTGTATATGTGAGTGTGTGTGTTTGTGTTGCATACTTGTGTGTGTCTGTTCTTGTGTGTGTGCGCATGTGCATGTGAGTGTGTGATATCTCCCTAAGTCTACCTCATGATGTAGGGGACAGCATCATTGCCACTATATATAGAATTTCATGGTTCTGATAAACAACACCTCCTCCCAACAACAGCAATTACACCTGACCCACGAACAGTAGGTGCAGGAGGACAGGAACATGACAGATTAAGTTGGTGGACCATGATGGCACTGCATTGAATATCACAGATCACCTAAAGAAAGGCCATGTCTACCACCACTGTTTCACAACCACAGAGTGAAATATCACACATATGTCAATGCGTGGGCTGAATGACATCTTATTATTAAGATAAGGTCATTCCATATGTTCACTTTGAGTTACTTAGTTACTTAGTTAAATGCCTTTACTTAGGCCTACGACATTCATGCCTTAATCATAGATGTATCCAGAGGTGGTGAAATTTGGCAATTGGCCAACAAAAATCAATGAGGCCACTTAATGGTAAACTGACAAGAATAGACACTGAAGAATAGACAAATAGCCAGCGACTTGCACAGACATCAAGAAGAGATCTCTAAAGACTGATTCAAAGACCTTAACCAGACACCTCTGTCTGTCTATCCCTCTCACTGTCTCTTTCTCTCTCCATCTATCTGTCTCAATTTCTTTAACTAAAAAATTACTTCTGCTTCCTGCAAACTAAATAATTTAGCAGTGTACTCTTCTCTGTGCTTGACTGTGTGTTTGTGTGTGTGTGAGTGTGTAAGAGAGTGTGTGTGAGAGAGAGAAAGAGTGTTTGTGTGTGCATGTAAGAAAGAAAGAGAGAGAGAGTGTGTGTATATGTATGTGTGTGTGTGTGTTATTATGTAGTTATGTGTTACTTTATGACATGTATATGTACTTGTGCCAGTAGCATAAACAAGATGTATGTGTCTCTATGCAGTTTCAGATCCAATGCTGTGAATGCCAGTCTTTGGGTTTGAGTAAGACACTGTAAATATGAGTATATTGGTGTTTGCATGACTGTGTCTGTGTCTGTGTGTGTGAGAGTATCTGTGAGTAAGTATGTGTGTGTGTGTTTGCATGTGTGTGTGTGTGTGTGTGTGTGTGTTTATGCGCATGTGTGCAAGTCTTCCCTCCATCTGTGCTGCTATGTTGTGTGTGTGTATGTGTGTGTGTGTGTGTGTGTGTGTGTCTGTGTGTGGGCAGGTCGTGTTGGGACAGGAAGTGAGGCATGCCTTGCTAATTAAATAATGAGAAGGAGGAAATGGTACACCAGCTGGTAGAGAAACACAGCATGGGCAGTGTGGGGCCTACACACACACACCACACACAGGGAGACACATTCCATACTCATGCACAGCCATAGAGGCCAAGAATCACATTCAGTGCTCATGGAAGAAAAAGGAAAACTAAGTGTGTGTGTATGTGTGTGTGTGTGTGTGTGTGTGTGTGTGTGTGTGTGTGTGTGTGCGTGTGTGTGTGTGTGTGTGTTTACATCACAACAACAACATTAATAACAACAACAGAGTCTTGCACCTTCCGCTACTACAGGAGTGGGACGCTCAGTGGGTCTGTATAGCCTACATCAGACAGCCGCCGATCTGAAGAATGTCTGAGCCTCTAAAAGCAGCAGAAAACCAATACCCTCAAGAGAGCTAAGAGCCCACATGTAGTACTATGGTAGCACAGCTTATGTTATGGGGCTAGCCCAAATTTTCACATCTGGCTCATTACAATATCCACCTTTTCAAAACTTCTCTTCATACAGTGTGCTTTGCCAACACACATCTGAGCACACAGTTAACATTTGCTGCAAAACTTCTTCATACCTCACCCAAAATAACTAACACTGCCATAACTACAGCACATGCTATCACTCAGCATGACAACAATTGCGGTCAATGTGCAGTGAACAATAAAAACAAACAAAACCATGAAACTAAACATAAAATATCTTTTCTCATACAGTTTGACTTAGATCAAATTTATTACATATTCTATGTACAGTATATCTTGTGTAATATACATTTTGAGTGAGTATTGTAATTCCAAACTAAGTGACATTTTCATATATTGGTGTACCTCTGGCAATAGATGGAAATGGCATACAGTGATTGGATGAGTATTTCTCTGTGTAAACTGAAGTAATCTGCAGATGCAAAATCACAATAGAACAAGGGCTGTTTCCTATGGCATACTGCTATACTACTTACTGTAATACATAAAACATGGATAGTAGCACTGCAAGACTTCTTTGTATCAAGAGGATTTCCGTGTGTTTACTATAATGATGGATCTGTCAAGTAAAACCAGTATAGTAGTAAAATGTTCACACATTTTCTTGGTTTTAAAAAAACTAAGGATGGTAGGCACCAGACTATCCACAAGCTGTATGCTGTAGTCTAGGAGTATGGCAGCATGCTTATATTTGACCATTTACTCTATTCTCCAAGTGTAGTATATTTTGGAACAGAACATACACTGTTCATACTAGTGTACCATGCTAACTTGCCTCCTGTTCTTGCATGTTGCATTGCAAAAGGTCAGTGGTCATTGCATGGGTATCACTTGAGGTTCTCATGTAATGTCCCACTACAACAGTAATACATGTAAATAGGCCTACAATACAGTATATGGGGCGAATATGTAAACAGAGCTGAATGTAGACCGAATATATTGCATTTTATTACATTTAGATTTTGACTTCACAGTTAACTGTTTTGATAAGAGTATCTAAATGTCTGCAAAACTTGCTTTAGTTGCACATCATTTTGTTGGAGGTCAATACTGACTAGTAGAAGTATCCATGAATTTCGGATGAAGTGGTGATTGAATGCATCTGTCCTAAAGCAATGCAAAACACTGTTTGACTCCCATAGTCTATGGTTGTTGTGAAAGTGTTATAAAAAAGGTAGATACTGCATTGAGACAAGTGTGAAAATTATTGGCAAAAACTGTAACTGCAGTTTATTACATATTACTTAATAAAGCAGAATCAGATCAGAGAAAGCAGGTTGAGGACATGAACTGCATCCCCATGTGAAGCCCTTCTCCATGTATTAACCCACAATTAAATCACAATTGAAGATATAATGCAAACTCAATGTACTGACCTTGATCAGGTTAGTAATCAGGAGATTACAAATGTGTATACTTGTGCATACTAATATTTGATCATTTATTGTTTTTTAAAAGTCGAGTGCCTTTGAGTTTTGTCTGGGGTGGCATCAGAAGTATGGAGCAGAAAGTGGTTTTGCCAGTGACATTCAATATAGGTCAGTGAAAGGAGGGTAGCATTCATCTGTGTCAACAAGTGTGTGTGTGTGTGTGTGTGTGTGTGTGTGTGTCTGTGTGTGTGTGTGTGTGTGTGTGTGTGTGTGTGTGTGAGAGAGAGAGAGAGAGAGAGAGCAAGCGAGAAAGAGGGGAGGGAGAGTTGCACTCACCGTCTGCACAGAGCTGATCCCTGGAGCAGAGTCTCTTCTCAAACAGGCAACCTGAGAAAAAGAAAAAGGGGTGAGAGAGATAGAATGAGAGAATAGGAGAGAAAGAGTGAAAGTAGCAAAGTAGCAAAGTGAAAGTAAAGAGAGAGAGAGAGAAGAGACAAGAGGAAGAAAGAAAAAATATATTCTTGAGTCATTCTTAGCATTGCATGAGTCATCCAGGTCAAAGTTCAACAAGTATACACACACACACACGCACACACACACACACACACACACATTTAGCTCCCACAGGAACTCACAGAGCAGGGCAGACTTTAACTTCCTGCGTGATGAGAGGCTTTTATTTCTGCCAAGTGGATGGAGTGAGCTCATCCTTTTCATAATTTCCGTATGTATAGTACACACAGTACAGTAAGAAGACACTATACTCCATCTCACTTTCTGTCTGTGTGTCCTTATGTGTGTGTGTGTGTGTGTGTGTGTGTGTGTGAGAGAGAGAGAGAAAGAGGGAGAGAGATACAGAGAGAAAGAGAGAGAGAAGGCATAATACTGTCTCCATTGGCTTTTATCATGTCACTACTCAAAAAGGTATGAGTGCGCGCTGATTTGTATGTGTATGTGTGTGTGCTTGTGTGCAAGCGTGTGCATACATACCAACGTGTGTGTGTGTCTGTGTGTGTTTGTGTGTGTCTTAATGCATGCATATGTGTGTATGTGCACACACACTCAGTTTTCTCATTGACTCTCTTCATTTTCACACTGGCACTAGTCAGTGTATGACTAATACAATTAAATATGGCAGCCATTGTCATGGGATGAGCTACGATGGGTAGTAACACACTTTGAGCCTTGCCAGAAAATCCCATTACTGCAAGCAGCATTAAAGACAAGTGCACTGAGCCTTGCCAAAGTCATTTACTGTCACTAGGAGACAAACACTTATTTTCAGAAAGATATTTATGAGAACATTAAGAGAATCTATGCTGGGATTCAGGAATGATTATTGTAAGATGTTGGCCAGCACATATTAAAACAAATTAGGGAGAAATGATGGAAGTTTTTTTTTTCTTTTACAAATTACTGCATGTTTTGTTGTCATCAGTGCACAAGAAAGTGTTGTGTTCTCTGAGGGTGAAAATGATGAGGGGCTCATTTCAGATTTGTGCATCTGCATGGGTGTATGAGTGTGTGCGAGTGTGTATGTTCATGTGTGTGAATGTGCATGTGTATAATGTGTGTGCATAATGTGTGTGTGCGTGTGTGTGTGCATGTGTGTGTGTGTGTAGGAGGGGTGTGTATTTCTGGGTGGATGGATGCTATGAATGCATTAGCATTTTGAGGATTTTTTGCACTTAACATGTAGGATGATATTTATGCATTTATCTGCAATCATATATCAATTTCAAATATAGGTTTTGTCTATCTAACTGATCCAGCCTCCCTCCACAATTCAGTATTATTGTCAACCTATTATACTGCATTCTACCTATAAATGGGAAAATTAGAAATTCCTGTCAGCAGGAGAAAATAAAATAAGAATTGTCTCTGCACTGCAGGAAAAGTGTTTACATCCTGTGGATGTTCTGTATTTGTGCATGTGTGTGTGTGTATGTGTGTGCGTGTGTCTTTGTATGTGTGTGTGTGTGTGTGTGTGTGTGTGTGTGTGTGTGTGTGTGTGAGAGAGAGAGAGAGAGAGAGAGAGAGAGAGAGAGCAGGCAGTGGGAAAGTGAGGAGATTGCCAGTGAGTTGTGTAGTAGGCTACCAGAGCTGGACACAGCTGGTCAAACAAAACAGTGGTCGCAGAACACTGACTGTATCTTTGTGTGTATGTGAGTAGGTACAGGTATAGCAAGGTGCTTATTTCTGTGTGTATGTGTGTGTGTGTGTGTGTGTGTGTGTGTGTGTGTGTCAAAGAGCATTAAAATGTGTGTGCTGAAGTCAGACCAAGAGCTTACAGCACCCTGTGTGTGGTGTGTGTGGTGTGTACACATCATGGGAGTCCAGCAGGACAAATACTGATAAAGACAGAAAGAGATAAACACCCAGGCGAGTCAACGGGTAAACCCAAAGCTGTAGACACACCCCACAGACCGACACACAAAGATTATTAGAGCAAGACAGAGAGGGGGGGGGGGGGGGACACAGAAAAATAGAAGAAAAACAAAACAAAAGGGATATACTAGACAACAAAAGGGGTTGTGTGAAGAACAGAAGACAGAGGGAGGAAGAAGAAGGGAAGAAAGAGACAGAGGAAAAAAGAAGCATAAAGGCACGCAGAACAAACAGCGACAACAGGCTGGGCAACTGAGCATGTGCAGAAGAAACAGATAGAGATGGTGACAGCAAAGCAAAACAAATCAAGTCCAAATGGGAGCCAAATATCAGTCTGCTCACAAAGATCTTTCACACAAGGCTGATATAATCTCTCAAAGGAGTTCTAATTAGCATTTAGCATCACCGCTTGATTTCCAGCTGGGCGTAAACATCTCTCCTTAGTAAAAGTCACCGTGTGAATGCTTGTAATGCCACTAAGTGAACATGAACACGCCAGCTTACTGGATATTATAGGCTGCTAATACATATGTTATAGGTTGCTTTTTGTATGATTCAAATGCCAGTCTGTCTGTCCTTCTTCCAATCGCACCCAATATTCTGATTCATATTTCTTTCAAAAGGAGGAAAACAGAGAAAATCAATTCTGTCTTGAAACCCAGTGCCAAAGGAAAGCACAAACAAAGAATGATGCGGTGAATTCAACAGTCACTGTCAATCATACAGGAGATTGGGATGGGAGGGATACCTCAGAGATCAGGACAGAGAGACAAAGACAAAGACAAACATGGAGGAGTGATAGGGGGAAGGTACAAAGTAAATGCACTGAACAGGGGAAAAAAGGAGGAAGTGAAAAGACATCTGATGTTTAAAACTCTTTATTGGACCCTCATCATGGATCAAGAACTGCTACAAAGGACTATGATTCCTCGGCAGCCTTTCTCTACGAAAAGAAAGAACGATAGAGGCGAAAATGAAAGAGTGGTGGAGGGGGAGAGTCAAAGGGAAAGAAGATTGTATAGTGGCAGGTGAGGAGAAAAAAAAGGAGAGAGAAAGAGAGTGGAACCAACAGACTGAGGGGAGGGTGGTTATAATGTCACTGAACACTGATAAGAGTGATTCTGACATATCCTGATGCATTCAGCCAGCATATTCACAGTCTTCTGCAATGCAATTATCCCCGCTCCAATACATCAATACACACACACACACTACTCCGCTCAGTTCAATTACATTTCTAGCTAACTGCATCATCTCTCTGGGGCTGTTGAGGAGACTGTTCCTCTTGAACGTGGCTAACAACCTGTTGAGACATCTTTTTTTTCTCTCAGTGGTAATCATTTGATGTTTGCATTTACAAACAAAATCAGACAAACAAGAACAATAAGTCTAATATCCAGGGGAACAATAATTGGAAAAAAATTTGAAAAAAGGTAAGCATTCCTCTCAAATCATACAAAGAGAAAAATAAATAACAATAATAAGATAAACCGAATAAGACAGACACCAGAAAGATAAAGAGAAAGGTACAGGTAAAAAGGGCAAACATAAAAAACAATAAAATAACACAAAATAATTTTAAGGCGATTAAATAAATTCATCACTGACAAGGATGTGTGTCAGGAGGCAACGAAAGAGTACCTAATTAAATGTAAATGCGTAAAAATGTACATTCGAAAAATCACATAACACTGTAAGAAGGCCATGTGTGTAAAACACAATAAGAACCAACATTTGGGACCTTTTCATAGCTAGTGCAAATTCCACAGAAATACAAACAAGGGAAAAAACAGGAACTGTGTGCTTTAATAAGAATCCTAGCTTAAGAACTATGGATAATGAGAGAGAGAGAGAGAGAGAGAGCAGACTCCTGATCACCCATCTCATTATCCCACCAGAGCTGCTTGCCTGCTCTCCATTGTTGTGAAGCTGCAGAGCTGTGACGCAAGACTGCATGTCATCAATGACTCACACACTCGCTAAGAGACACGCAAAAGTGCACGCACACACATACATACATACACATACACACACACACACACACACACTTAGAGAGAGTGAGATTTGTGCAGGTAATAAAAACTGCATAAGATGGATAAAGAAAAATTTATTAGAAAAATTGTTAGTATCGGTGAAGATGAAGTGTGTGTATGTGTGTGTGTATGTGTGTGTGTGAAAGAGAGAGAGAGAGAGAGCAACTGCATTCACACCTGGTCTGGTTTGACAACAATATGGTTTATTTAAATACCCTGTGTGCATTCATGTAGTTGCACATAGGCATACTGGTGTTGCAAAATGTAACAAATATGCCTTCACAAATATAACTTCAATTTTTAATGTTACATATGAACTCAACCAGATACTTGATGAGGAAACC
The DNA here is from genome assembly GCA_027481765.1 of Tenualosa thibaudeaui. Lineage (NCBI taxonomy): Eukaryota > Metazoa > Chordata > Actinopteri > Clupeiformes > Clupeidae > Tenualosa > Tenualosa thibaudeaui. Next base: position 6,783,774 of record JAIFZK010000071.1, read on the forward strand.
GATAAGTATGTCCAACCAACTTTCCTACGGTCATAACTGGGCGACACCGATAAATGAGACCATAGCTGGGTGAGTAAACAAATCACTGCAAGTCATATCATGAGCCCGCGCGTATTCAACGGTTCCGTGACTGCCTGGCGACCTCCGCACTGCCGCTCTCTCTCTCTCTCTGTGTTTCTCACAGACACAAACAGACATGCGGTACGATTATGGTCAAGGCCCCTGCATGTTGTTACCAGGGAAATAACGCGACGGATTTCGACCGCCAATGGCATCTCCGTTGTGTATTCAGCTAACTGCTACCACAGAGGAAGGAGGAGGGGGAGTTCAGAATGACGACTGAAGGAGTGGAAACGTGAGGGAGGGAGAAGAGAGAGAGAGAGTGGGACTCAAGAAGGCCACTTCGCCTGGAGCTCTCCGTGGTGCTGACGTTTATCACCATTCGTTGTCTTTCCCTTTCGTTCATATTTGCCCAATTTCCATATTAACAGTGGCTGTCACACCTTTACTTGCGCAGTTTTGTCTTTAACTTCACACCTCAACTGTTTGGTAGATTCCACACATAAAAAACAAGAATACTTTTGATGAAACAAATGGTTAATTTATAGTTAACTATTTTCATACTGATATAGATATTGTCTTCATCATATCGTATTCATTTCGTGTAGTCAAAAGAAACTTGAAGTTGCTTAGGCTATAACATGTTTGACCACAGAACTATAATTGAATTAACTACCACAACAAGTAGCCTACATTTGCAACCTGTTTATCACCACCGAACGATCCTCGCCGCCAAATAAATTCACACAGGCCTATCAAGATAATACAAGCACCACAACGAAGGCAGCTAAATAAACAACCGCACCGTCATTCTGTGTTTTCTTCTAAGCTTGGAGCATCCTGACTTCCCGTAGCCTCCCAGGCGAGAGCATTCTTGCTTTCCCAATGCGCGACATATTCTTACCGTATCTGCCTGTGAGCCCGACCTGGTAGCATACGGTTAGGAGAAGCACGACTCTCCATAGTCGCGGGTGTCTCGAACCAGCCATCATCATCCAAGACAGGCTCAGCCAGCTCGAATTCGGTTGTCCTTTTGTAATAGCGAATTAAATCCTCATTTTGCAGGTAATGGGATGAACTGTATGGCTAAATATTTCACAGGTCTCGGTAGAGGATGGCGAGGAGGAGGAGGAGGGGCAGAGGTGGGCTCAGTGTGGTTTGTCGTAAAAGGCAATCAAAAACATACGGAGACATTCATGAGAACTCTGAAGACCTGGTGTGGATTTCGGAATAGGACTCACATCCGAGTTTTCCTTCACGAGTCCCGACCACACCGAGATGACGGGGACCCGCAATTGCGTCATAGCGCCGCCAACGACAGATCTCTTCAAGCCTAAAAGCTAAGAGGGGGGGGGGGGGCAACCCGAGCGTCAGATGGGTTCGCAGTCAATGAAAGAACGAGAGGTCGTTTCACCCCTGCAACTACGGAAAAAACTGTGACATTTTCTTTTCTTTTTAGTATTGTGATTACAACACCTGCATTGTAGGTCGAGGAGGCGGGAGATTTAGCCGCGTGGGAGAGAAACTGCTGTGCAGTTCATGGCTGCGGAGGAGCCAGCCAGGTGTCGAAGAGCACCGACACGTCATCTTGAAAAGCTTTGATGACCCCTACTGTTGGGTCAACACACACGCACACACAAACACACACACACACACACACACACACACACACACACACACACACACACACACACATACACACACACACACACACACACACACAGTTTGCTTTATTGGGCACCAACAGGTTCAATAAGAAATGCGTTTTAGTTGGCTGAGGTATGAGTCATATCCACATACATTACCTGCAAAATTGTTGTTATATAAATGCAATTGGCACTTTGTCCTCCTTCACTGTTTTCCTATTTTTATTGTAGTCTAGAATATTGCCTCTTCATCTATTAATAGTCAACAATATGGTTTCCATGGAAGACGAGTTCTCAAGCACATTCAAATTTCTTAATTTTCCACTGAGCACAACTACCAGTGTTAGTATGGTAATACCTTTGCTGTTGCGGTTCTTTAGCTGTTTGTTCACTGGCAGAGAGATTTACTGGAGACTGGTAGTGTCAGACTTGATAGCAAGTTAAAAACGATGACAGATTTTGTTCACACTGACTGCCCATTTGAGCTTGAGAAAATCTTCGTAATTGATTGTATGTTAGATTCTGGACTGTAGAGGTCAAATTCAAAACATACTTATATTGAAATTAACATTAGGGCATGTGCAAATCAAACATCCATACAAGAAACAAAAAACAAAACAACAAGCAAGCAGACGTCTACACTACCTAGACATCAGTGCTTTTTTAAGAGGGAGGGAGGCTGTGTGGAAAGGCAGTCAAGAAGCTCTGCTGACATCTAGAGATCAAGTGTGCTCACTGCATGTCGATGAACACAGCATTATATTTCTGGTTCTCACTGGGTTAACTGTCTGTAATGTTAATGTCAAAACAAACAAGGGTTTGTGAAGAATAACAGAATATCTGTATATCTGTAATATCCTTGAGAACTGTTTTCATGGTCACTTAATGCTGTAATTCTAAACTGCTCTATCTCTCTCTCTCTCTCTTTCTCTCTCTATATCTGTCTTGTCTGTCCATTTGTGTTTCACCATTCTCTCCCTCCCTGTCTATCTGCTTGACAGACTCTCTCTGTCATGCTATGTCTCACCTCAGCTCTTTGGCATTTGTGTATGAGTGTGTGTGTGTGTGTGTGTGTGTGTGTGCATGTGTGTGTGTATGCCTGTGTCATCTCAGCTCTTTGGCATGTGTGTCTGAGTGTTGTGTGCGTTGCCAAGGCAGCGATGAGGAGTTTTTGAAAGACGAGCCCCTCCAACCCACTCCCCCAACCCCCCAGAGTGCCACACCACCCACGCTTTCCCAGCACCCCCACCCACGGTGCATGTCACATGTCATGCCATTTAGAGACACCCTTTACCCCCTGAAACCCCCACCCCCACACACACAACCAACCCACACACCACACACAACCCACCCTTCACCTCAAAATAATTCCTCAACTGACAAACTGCTATAGAAAAAAATGACAAAAAAATAAATAAGTTGAAGACATTGAGTTGACAAAGCAAACTGAACAAAACTTAAACTCACCACCAAGTTTTCTTTTTTTTCCTTCCTCTGTCCCTATCCCTCTTTTTTTTTCTCTCTCTCTCTCTCGCGCGCTGTCTCTCACTCTCTTTCTCACCCTCTGTGGCACCTCTACATGTCAGTCTTGCTACTCTCCCATAAACATCCACCAGCCTCACATACCGTGGGTCACGGCCGCATGAAGCTGGAACACCAGTTGGAACGCCAGCTATGGCTAGTCTTACATGTCTGTGGGGTAGTGGACAGAGAGAGCAGCATGGAAGGATGAAAGAAAACAGGAGGAAGAGAAAGGGAGAGAGAGGAAGAGAAGTATTGTGGGAAGTACACAGACCAGGAAAGAGGGATGGAGTGTGTGTGTGTGAGAGAGAGAGGAGAGATAAGAAACAAAATAAAGGTCTTGTTTCTACTAATGTAGATATTTTCATAAACAGATCATTTTTTATCCATTTAGACCTTTTCTTTCAAACGTAAACAGAGTTTTAGCCACCTCAAACAAATATTTTATAAAACACTGTCCAATGAAGAGATATTTCAAAACGCTGATTCTGTGGATACGTGTAAACATAATTAATAAAAAATTAATGGATAATAAAATACCTGTCTGTGTAAACAAGCCCTAAAAAAGAGAAACAGTGTCATAGTGTAACAGATAAAAGATGGATAGAGCCAAATTCTCAGTCTTTCCATCAGTCTTCGATATACTCAGCTGGCATGTCCACCAATTTTCAGAGGGCAGTTTTCTCAGCCCATCAATACGCACTGCACTGAAAAATGTAGGCTATCTGACCAGTCCTCAGCCCTTTAGATATTCCTCTTAGGGACAATTGACTGCAATGCTTAAAAAACAGAAGTAAGAAAGAGTGAGGCTGAAAGAATGGTCACTATCAAATCTTGTCCCAAATACTGTGATATCTTTTTTCTGGCACAATGGTATGCAAAATATCAAATGACCTGACAAAAGGACAGGGGTGGCAGTAGAAAAATTTGGACCCTATGAAAATAATTTTGGCCTTCCAAAGCATTGATTATATTAATATGATAATAAATGTTCTCTGGGCCCCCTGGCAGTCCTAGGCCCTTAGAATCATCCTAACCGTCAGATGGTTTATAGTAGGCAGCTTTGCCAGTAACAGCTAATCAGGTTTGCCAGTCAAGGCTGAAGCTGTCACTGGTGCTTTAATAGACACTCCTATAGGGGATGATCTGCTTTATTTGCGTGTAGGCGTTTGTCTGTCAGTGTTACCACAGTAACGGAATCATCTAGTTGTGAAACTTTATGAGCACTGTCACTCAGACTTCTAAAGACAGACGGTGGTGATGGCAAGGGTTAGTTGCTATATCGGGTTCAGGTCAATGTTTCTCTCTCTCTCTCTCTCTCTCTCTCTCTCTCTCTCTCTCTCTCTCTCTCTCTCTCTCTCTTTCTCTCTCATCTGTTTGTGGTCTCCAGGCAACCACAGGCCCATGCTCTGATTGGATTGTGTCATAGTTCATTTTTAATCACCCTCTACGTGTCCCGTAACCAGGGGAAGGTTACCGCTCCAAAGCTAATTCAAGATTAATGTCTTAATCGTGTTTCATGCTCAGATTACATATTTATGCAGGGGATGTTGTCCTGTTTTCTGAGTGTACTTGTGTGTGTCGGTGGATATATCCTGTCGTTCACTTTCAAAGGCGCTGTGAGGTAGGCAACCATTTTGAGTGAAAGTGATGCAGAGACACTTCATAACAATATTACGTAGCGCATCCTTTTCCAGCTATTGCCTCATTTGCTGGACTGCTGTTGTCCTGGCCCGATGACGTTATTGTATGGTTTTTGGCTCTGTGTGTGTGTGTGTGTGTGTGTGTGTGTTTATGTGTCAGTCTGTCTGTTAGTCTGTCTGTCTGTTTCCTCAGAATTTACCCCAACTGGACATTTGCTATCTTCCTCTTCACCATGAATTCATAACATGACCAGGCCAAAGCACAGGGAGTTCCTGTTGGAAATGCACCTGGACAACCTGATACACAGATTTCAGATGGATGTGATTACTTTTCCATACAGCAGGTGATCTAGGTATATCAAATGGAACCAATCCAGAACATTGGCAGTTCTTCACAGTCGCATTTTAGAACATAAGATGCCGATGTCTGTGAAGATTCTCGCCAGGAGAACTCCTGGTCTTCCCATCACCAGGCCAGAACTGAAGAAGCCTTCTGGATGAAAGGTGAAACATCTTCAAGCCAAAAAAAAAGTCCAGTTGCATATAACTGAACACGTAGAATAAGATGTCAACATATCACTCAAGCTAACCTAACTGCACCTCTTTTAGGCAGCAGTAGTTTCATTTTTAAATGAATAGTGGTGAAACCTCTTTTATAAAACACTGTTGAGTCATTTTGCCAAATCAAACAGAGTACTTCTTGTGGGACTGTGATGACTCTGTTTCACATGGACAGACTGATCTCATTCAGCTCACAGAAACATGCAGGCAACTTGATGGCTGGTTAAGGCTGGGGGAGATTTGTGGGCTCTCCGCTTGGCATTATGCCCTTCAGTAATGGTGCCATGCTCCCACTAGGGTAAACTCAACCAGCGGGATATGCCAGGCATATCCCAGCATGCACTGGGGCCTGTCACACGTCCCACATGGAACACAGCAGGCGGGCTCGTGATTTAGGACGGAGGGAGAGGGAGGAATGAGGAGGAAAATAAGAGCACACACACACATACACACACATAAACACATTACACACACACAGAAACATATATATGTTTGTCTTTGTACTTACTGACACACACACTCACACAGCTGACCCATGAGACACTAAGACACACACATGTAACACTATACACACAAACAAAGCACACAAACACAAACACAAACACATACACACACACACACGCACGCACACGCACACACAAGGATGTGAGCTGAGGCGATTGTGCTGCTTCCATATTTCATGGTACTGTGGCACTGGAGGATTGTGGGTCAACAGAAGATCAAAGGAGATGAGCACAGACAGACTCCCAGATAGACAGACAAACAGAAAGAAAGAAAGGAGAGACACACATCGAAAAATGAGAGAGGAGAGAGAGATTAGAAAAATAGTGTCTTAGAAATGATGGAGGAAAAAAGTAAAAAAAAAAAAAGAAATCTCCCACCACACACTGATTTGCCCTCTCTTCAGAAACAAGGGAATTGGTAAAGTGAGATGCACCTTTTAATGTATTCTCTATATTTTACGCATTTTCAGATTTTATACTAAATTACTTTTTTTTTATAATTTTACCTTTACAAAACCTTACAAATTAAATATGTTGAATCATCCATAAAAAATAATACATAAGCTAGTACTGTAAATGCACAAAGATTATATTTCATCAAAATGGTTGTTTATAAATCCCACATTCCTGTGTAGTTTGAGAGACATGGCATTGGATTCTTGCTGTCAAAACTTCTGCACAGTTTAGTTGCTTCCTTGCAGTGTATTCCCCCTAAGGAACCAGTTTAGTTGCTTCCTTGCAGTGTATTCCCCCTAAGGAACCAGTAAAGTATAAGTGCTGTTCAGTCCCGTTTTGTAAGGAGAATGCAAACAGGACCCCCTGAAGCAATGCTGTGAACCTGAGGCAGTCATCACACCTTGACTAAAAGCTGCTGGGACAGCATAGCTGGAGTTCCTGGTGCCCGTGGCGCTAAGCACATCAGACACGCAGAGAAAGAGAAAGAGATAGAGCGAGGGATGGAGAGAGAGAGAGAAGAGAGAGAGAGAGACTCACTGACTGGCTGACAGTCACGCAGCAGTACCAGTGGTTGATCCCTCCTGGGGACTCACATATCCATGGGATGTGGTAGAAATAGAGAAAAAGTCCTGTTGATGTGTCGTTATGTAACCGCATGTTTGTGATGTGAATGAATCAGTAATTAGATAACACCTTCTTTACTGTACCTAAAGGTTTGAACAATTATATTTCTGCAATTTAGGTTGTGTCGAACACAGAAGTCACAAATAAATCAGGATTTACTCAGGCTAAAGACATTTATTTCTGGTCCTTTAACAGTACCCCACATATGCTCATACAAATGTCTCTTTGGGGCCACCTCTGTAAACCATGGAGGAGAGCACCTGCTCCGCCGCGTTCTTCTTTTCAGACCATAATTTAATCTCCCACCACACCCACACCCTACTCCCTTTTATAGCTCTCACTCAGTGGTGGGGGGTTAGACACATTTTTTCTCTCTCTCTCCTATACAACCCCCCACAAGAGACCCCAAACTCCCCAACACACACACGCACACATACGCACACACACACATACACACATACACACACACACACCACCACCACCACCACCCTTCACCAATACACATTAATTTTCACTCTTCTGAACTGCTCCACCACACACACGCACACACACACACACACACACACATCCAGACACACACATTTACACACAGACACATCCAGACACACACACACACATTTACACAGACACATCCAGACACACACACACACACGCACACACCACACCCAACCCCCACACAGACACATCCAGACACACACACACACACGCACACACCACACCCAACCCCCACTCCCCTCACCAAAGACACAGAGGGGAAATGGTTTACATGGCAATGAGTCCAGACATGGATGTCTATAAATAGCCACCAGAGCAACTGCAGTGTGTGGAGACCTCCAGTGTCCCTAATGGTTCTGTGTTAATGGGAGTGGGGTGGGGTGGTCGTGGTAGGCACTGTAAGGCACTGAATAGGACAAAGACAACGGGTGGATGACCTAATGGACACTGAGACTGACAGTGGGGCAGCTCAGAGCCATGCAGGACACTTTTAATAATAATAATAATAATAATAATAATAATAATAATAATAATAATAATAATAATAATAGTAATAATAATAATAATAACAACAACAACAACAACAACAACAACAATAATCTATACTCTTTTGATTTGTAAGGGAAATCTGGGCTCTGCATTTAACCCAATCGTGAATTTGTGAAACACACACAGCACACAGTGAAGTGAAGTGAAGTGAAGTGAAGTGAAGTGAAGTGAAGTGAAGTGAAGTGAAGTGACGTGACGTGAAGTGAAGTGAAGTGAAGTGACATGAAGTGAAGTGAAGTGAAATACACACCAACCTGGAGCAGTTGGCTGCCTGCTATAGCGGTGCCCGGGGAGCAGTGAGGGGTTAGGTGCCTTGCTCAAGGGCACTTCAGCCATGGTCCACTGGGATCAAACAGAAAACGCTTCGGTTACAAATCTGAAGCCCTAACCAGGCCATGGCTGCATGGAATCAAAGTCTGCAACCAAGACCAGTGGAGGACTGGGAAGTGAAGCTTCCTGATAATGATGCATCCATGCACTTACTCATGTTGTCTGTGATTGGGTGGTCATTACAGACTTCATAATTTCATATTGCACATCACTTTGCACTATGGCTTTTGTATATTGAATTATTTGTATATTATGTTGATATGTGACTATATGTATATTGTTGTCTTTATTGTAAAGTATGTGTCTATAGTACTTTTGCCCACTGAATGTATAGTACTACATGTCAATTTGTTGAATTTATAGAGAGTTAACACTGACCAAAGTCAAATTCCTTGCGTATGTAAGTATACTTAGCTAATACATTTGATAAAAAACTGATTCTGATTGATCTTACATGTGTTCTTCGAACATGCTTGTAGCCTAAATGCTATGGATAATACATGTAGGCTACATGCAAGTGTTTCAGAGTCTTCTTAAGCAACAATGTTTCTGGAAAACAGTCCCAGAACCGTAAAATTTTTTTAAGAGGAACTTTTAGCTTCTACTACTACAACTACAATTTTTGGAAACTCAGTCCTGATCAGGACTTTATTTGGTTTCAGATCAGGGCCAAAACCCAACCCATCCTCGAACTGATTTGGATAAGCGCCAGCTCAATGTCAGAGTCGGCCATGATGGGAAAGGAAGTGTGAGGGAGGATGTGATCTCTTGTTTCGGTTCGGCATGCGGTTTATTGCGGCTGATGAGAACACCGTCGGCAGGCTCATGAATCCATCTGCTCAAGACAGGTTTATCTGTCCACATAGGAACGCATGTGAAGTGGTGGAGACCAAACAGAAACTGAAATGTGTTACTCAGCAAAGCACATTCTTCTGTAGTTCTACCATTCTGTCATGAATTCGGAATACAGCTTGAAAGATTCAACAATAAATTATTTTATGTGTGACAGTTTATGTTTAACATGATTTTTTAGTTTATTTTTCACAATACTTTGGTGTAAGATGAAAGTGGTTTTTAATTGAAAATGACATTAGATACTATCAGTTTGGTGATGTGTTGCTTTATCCGTGTTTGACTTATGCCAGTTCAGACAAAGAAACATGAAGGTAATCTTGTGCTCTTGTTGACACATTCTTTATTTAGGGTATGAGTGCAATGAACATCTCACCGTATTAGCACTACACTGATGTTGTTAGATAAATTCTCAGCTATGTGTGTCTATGTCTCTGGTGAGAATACGCTCCAGAGTGAAAATGTGCGGGCACTTAGGTTATTCATGGCTGCATACCCCCGCCATTAAAGAGTTGCCAATTTCTGCCCTGAACAGCTGTCGCCTCCATTCGAAAGGCCTGATCCTTCTCATTTAAACACAGACATGCCCCTTGAGGTTTACAACTGTGAACAATGAACGGAGCAAATTCACACAGCAATCATGTAGTTAAGATCACACAGTAGCAATTTCCTGATACAGTTGACGTGTCGACACTTCATACATTCCAGGATTTGAAAGCTGACCATAAGATCAATATAACAGACACAGACAAGTCTGGCTGTATTATCTGAAAGGGTCACAAGGTCCCGTGGCTCAGTTTCTGGTTATAGTACCCATGTCTCATCATAGCTCTCAGCCCAGCTCCAGTCCAGAGCTGAGTCACTTATCTGGGCCTTGTGGTCAGCAGTGACCCCTTCTAATCAGAGGCTGAGTCAAGGGCTTGCAAGCCTGAGGGGTTTGAAGCTGTACAGCTACAGCTGTACATGAAGAAGTTCTTTTCAAAAATAAATGTCAGCCAAATTCATTTCCATCATCATCCTTTGTCAAACAGATTGAAATTATTCTCCTGCAGCAGGTTGACTGCATTGTAATCTCAGTTGAGCAGCTAGAAAAGTAAAAACTGGATTTGCTATTTGGAGAATAAATGAATATAGAATGTAGATCTACCACAATAAATGCTTAATAAAAAGTTAATATAATCAGTGGATATATTTAAAAGGTGCTATGTCTATTTTTAGGAGACAACATCCACAAATGACCTAAAAAGTAGCAGCAGAATGTGAAGAGGCAACTATATTGATGTAATATTGACTGTTTTGTATTAAATACAATGCGAGTGAATTCAAGTAGCAGCTTTAAACAATGAAAAAATCACATTTCGATGGCTCTAGACTTGGGTGATCTCTTGTGTAGCCCCTCTGTCTGAGCTAATGTTAAATATCTCAGCTTCACTTCTCATTAACGCTGCAGAAATAGCTTGTTTTCAATTTCACATGTGACTTATTGTGCAAGGGAACAAGACTGGTTTAAAAATACCCCTTCAGATAAACACTTTTAGATGTTGAAACCTGCAGTAATGACACTGTGTGCTATTCAGGGAGTCAAGCGCGTTCATTATTTTGACTTATAGTTGAGTGGAAGCTAACAGTCAGAGTTGTGTACACTGGCTTGGATCAAGCTTGGAAGCTCTGCATGAGGGGCATTTCAAAAATACATGCACACACCACTCTCACCAAGTGAAAACACTCACATTCAGCACACGTCAAGTTTATGTTCGTGGACTGTTCTAACAACACAAGTAAAATGCATAAAAATTACCATGCGCATGGAATGGCATGTGGTTAAGCTGCACATCCACACATTTGATCAAAACACATATACACACACACACACACAGTTGTGTGTTTTTTGAGTAGGCCTCTACAGACCTGTCATCACTCTGTAGGATTCATGCCTTGAGAGGAGAGGAGAGGTGACCTTTGCCATATCTGAAACTCTGCATAAGAGACGGAAACATTGCATAAGCAGCACTCCACTTCACACAGTGCCTCTACTGCCAGCTTTCAGCTGTTTTAAATGCTCGGTTTTAACTGTCTTGCTAAGGTAACAGGTATAGGCTTAATCATAGCTAAGCACAGATAACAGTCTATTGTCTGTCTTTAGCTATGCTTATAATTAGTAAAATACTAAGGATTCTGTGTATGTAGAATGTATTCATACAGCTCCCTCTGTAAGGCACCGTATAGAATTTCCTTTAGAATCTCCTTAGGTTGTTTTTTTGAATGTAGGGATGGGATGAGATGTAGGGATAAGAATTTAGGCCCATCAAAAGCTGTGAAAATGTGAAAAGATTTGGACAAATTAGTTTTGTGGGTAACCTGGCAAGCCATCCTATAACATCAAAATATATAATCTGGGCATGATCGATAGACCGGACTCAATCCTTGGGGAAGCGGTTGTCTTTCAAACTAGATAGCGCTATGACTAATCACAGCAACATCAGCAAAACAGCAAATAGCCTACATTCTTTCTGCTCAACTTCCAAAGACAAGCCCAAGTTTAACTCCTCCAAAGTCGATGCCAAAGCCAATTAAAATGACCACTATTCCTTGGCCACTGTTGACAGGTCTGTTGTTATCTTGCTAAGCCTACTCAACGACTCTCTTCAAAGATAAAGCGTTGTGATTAGTCTTACCCAGGCTTGGTAAGACTTTATGGTGCGTTGCTAGATGTACTCGCTGAGCAAAACTTTATTTGCTACCACTAGGGTGCATCTAGATTTCTAGGCTACCACAAAGGGAGCTACAAGGTCAAATATAATATATGTAGACAAATGTATTTGTTCTTGTGTTTTGTATTGTAACTGAATTGTAATTTTTGTAATTGAGTGTAATCATGAGGTGATAAGGTATATGTAGAATAATTCTATTGGGAAAGCCAAGCCTGACAACACCACCAACCCCCCTCACTCTGGACTAGACTGGCTCTGTCTTCCTGGCATCCAGGCCATCCCAAGTCTGGAAACCAGAATGCATAACAGCTGAGAGAGAGAGAAAAGAGAGAGAGAGAGGGACAGAAAGAGAGACAGAGAGAGAGAGAGATACCGGTGGAGAGAGATGGGAAAAAAGAGGCAAGTGTGGGGGGGTGAAGTGGGGTGGCAGGGGAGGAGGGAGGGCTTTATGGGGGCAGTGACTGTGTGTCTGTGAGTGTGTGAGTGTGTGGTGACGGAGGGACTGTCCAAGCAGGTGTGGTGAGGGGTGTGGGGGGTTGGTGGGGTAGAGGGGTGCATTGCGTGCCAGGGGCTGAAGGGGGGGTGTCTGAGTCTACATATAGTAGCTCCCTTCTCTCCCCTGTCACTTTACCCAGAGCTCCACCGAGGGCCTCTACTACCCCAGCACTCCGCACCAGTCCCACTACAGACACACCGCCAGCCAGCAGCCATGAGCAAGAGCTACTCCTCCTCCTCTTCTGCCCAGACGGCCTCCTCCTACCGCAGGACCTTTGGCTCCGGCTTCGGGAACCTGGGTTCCTCCATGTTCTCCTCCTCCTCAGGCCGTGGCTCCGGCGGTGCCGCGCACATGTCCTCCAGGGTCTATGAGATGAGCCGCAGTTCTACCATGTCACCCATGTACTCAAGCCGCTCCTCCATGGCGTCCTCCGGGTACGGCGGTGGCGCCATGCGCAGCTACACCAGCACGGGGGAGAAGCTGGACTTCAACCTGGCTGACGCCATGAACAAGGACTTTCTGGACATGCGCACCAATGAGAAGGCCGAGCTGCAGCACCTGAACGACCGCTTTGTCAACTACATAGAGAAGGTGCGCTTCCTGGAGACGCAGAACCAGACGCTGATGGTGGAGATCGAGAAGCTGCGCGGCCGCGAGCCAACCCGCATCGCCGAGATGTTTGAAGATGAGATGCGCGAGCTGCGTCGCCAAGTAGATGCCCTGACCAATCAGAGGGCCCGTGTGGAGGTGGAGAGGGATAACCTGGCCGACGACCTACAGAAACTCAAACTCAGGTGAGGAGAAAGAGAAAGAAAGGAGGAAAGAAAGAATGAAAAGAATATACCATTCCTATTGAATCTAACCGAAATAATGGATGCATTTGTATATGGTTAACACTATACTGACACTATACTGATTTTGTAGCTTTGTTTTTGTAGCAGTTTCTTCCAGTAAGTAAAAGAAAATACACCATGCTTATAATGTAGTTATTACATAGCTATCACAAAGTGTTACAAATTACTGTGCTGTTTTTTTCAACCCAAATTAAATCAGACTTCTAACACAGTGATTAAGGAACATATATATGATTGGGAGTTCTCTTTGTGAAAATGTCAAGTACAACAAGTTAAGTTATGTAAGTAACCAGGGCAGCCACATGGACATATCCAACATGTCTGCCACTTACGCCCCCATCACCAGTGTGTTCCTGGAAGGCCGTAGAGACTGGCAGACGATCACTGTATCATGTTTCACTCGACCCTGCCAGAGACTGACAGAACACAGCATCTGTTTGCATCTAATGACGCTGAAAAACCCTTTTCTAGCACAGCACAGGCTGTCCGCAAAATAAATTAGCAGTGATTATCTCACCGCCATAAGGCTCACTGTTCATAGCAGATGGGCATGGATCTGATATCATCCAATGACAAGAAACCAGAAAGGCCACTGGAAAAAAAATACATAACACAGTTTCCATCAACCAACAGAGAACATGTGGTGAAGAACTTTGACCAGTTTGGCACTCTAGAATATTCAACGTTTGGCATGATACACTAGCTTCCAGGGGAGGTTATTGGGGTACTCCAGCGGGAGCTGTGGTTATTACTCCTCTGGTCAACACCCATAGTAAACAAAATACTCATGTAGGTTAAATATCTCAAAGTGTAAATGGATACATTTGTGCGTAACTGTGTATAACTACCCTGGGCAAACCATGATGATCCATGACACTGGATCGGAAGAGAATTCACTTCCAAGTCAAGGAGAGTTTTTGGCCTCTCCACGCTCAGCTGCCCCAGAGCGTCAAGATAGCAGTCAGATAGCATCAGTGGCTCCCAGTTTATCCGGCTATATTTAACCAGCCCAATATATACTCCTCTGTGGTCCACAGTGCCTTTCTCATCTCCTAAAAATAAGCCCTTATCAGTCATCCACTTGGCGGATGTCTCAGGCTATGACACGGCATCGGATCATGGGTGCATTACGTGCAGGCACTGCATGGCATGGCATGGCTTCTCACATTAAATCGACAGTCATCAATGTTAGCTGAGTGGAAAAAACTTTGGTGTGATGCCCCACAGCAGTGGAATGTACTCATGGACATGGGTTGCATGGACTGCGTAAATTGGAGAGGATTATCAAAATGTTTGGGGGAAAGAGGTCTGATGATGGCCTAGTTTTGGTGAGTTTAACTAAGTAAAAAAAAAAACAAGATTTTAAATATATATAAAAAACTGCCTATGATACGTTTTTTGTCCAGCCCCACAAATAGAGCTATCATAACTTGACGAGCACAGGCGAGTGGACTTTGATTGACATATACCTCTGAACATAGCTGAGGTGCCAACAGTATCCCATGCGAAACTGGATACGCTTGATGTGGTTGATATTTCTCTGCGCTATCAGATGACCTTTAAATAAACTTTAGCAACCAGATACTGCACATACGATTACACTGCTTGTATTTGTATGAAAATGGCACAAACCATGATCACCAGAACTACTAACTCGCAGTGGTCTGTAAAATGGCCTATGAGCAGATACATCCCATGTCATCTCCCATCCATATTATGTTACCTTTCCAATGGTAATGTGGGCTCTAAAAGTTGAATTATATTGTAATGTGTGGCTGAGTTTCATGACAATTAATGTAAAGGATGGCATATGATATAGTGCAAAGGCTGTCATCTAATACAGTGCCTTCCGGTCTGTAATCTCTTAGACTTTGCATAACATGGCATGATGTTGCCTGAAGGAGCACAACTGAGGTGTCAAAAGGCCTTTATTAAAAGATTGTCTTTGAGGCAGTTTGCACTCTCTGTGAACTCATAGATTGTTCTCTCTCTTCTCTCTTTGTCTTTGTGTTTCCTCTGCTCTTTTATCTGTAGGCTGCAGGAGGAGATCCACCAGAAAGAGGAGGCAGAGAATAACCTCTCTGCCTTCAGAGCTGTGAGTCTCAGTGCAATGCACACACACACACACACACACACACACACGCAAGTATATTCACACATAAACACCTTGTAAAGGTCATCATGCATTCATTTCCAAAAGGCCTTGGACAATCTTACAGCTGAACTGTAAACACCCTCAGTAACATCTAAATCTGACAGAATATTCCATCTTACAGTAAAACTCAGTTGAAGGTCTGAGCCCAGATAGTGCCAATCCTTAGAGTCAAACTCATAGATATGGCCTTCCTCTGAAGTATCTCTAAAGTATACTAGGTTCGCTAGCTAGCATCACTCTGAAAACAACTCTCAAACTCTCAGTCACAAATTTGAAACTATATCTTTATATCGGCGAATGTACTGCAAAGGCTGTTATTGTTATAGGTTTGCAGATTTCTATGCCTGTCAGCCATAATAATATATAATATTAATGAGAAAGAGATAATATATAATAATAATGTTCTTCCATCTAAATAGCCATAATGACCTGTTGCCACCAATGTAGCCAACTGTGTTGGTATGTTGGTACATACAGATAGTTTCAGCATAATGGCCCATTGAGAATGAGTAAAATCTACTGTCTTGGGTATTGTAATAACTAACACTAAGGTTCAAAGCTCGGTGATGTCTCATTGGGTTTGAGAGTATTACAGTGATATCAGAGAGGGTAGAAGTGGAGCAAGAGGCACAAACGTCATTAAGTTCTGTGTTCTATTTTCACAAAGGGGAGAGGGGGAAATCCCCCGTTATGCAGACCAGAGTCAAGTCCTCATACACTGATACAGAAGATTGTTGAAGAGTTTATATTGTTACATTATGCAACGCTCAAACTTATGCAGACTAGAATTATTCACATTTGCCCCCATTGTGACATATTATGTTGCTGTGTCTTGGTCAGTATTCAATGATCTTTGGTGATATGCTATGGGATAGTTATATTTTTGAGTCATGCTAATCGTTAGTGCTGACCTGTGGTAGGATGTGGATGCTGCCACCCTGGCCAGGCTGGATCTGGAGAGACGCATCGAGGGTCTCCAGGAGGAGATCGCCTTCCTCAAGAAGATCCACGAGGAGGTCTGTCTGGACAAATTGTCTCTATTTCCCTCTTCTCTTCCATCACTCTTCCTTTGTCTCTTTCCTTCACTCCATCTGCCTGTCCAACTACATGTTTTTTCTCTCCTTTACTTGTCTATCTGGCAATCTCTCTTTCTTTCTACCTGCTATCTCTTTCCTGCCTGTATCAAAAATCATTATCTTCTTCTTCTTCTTCTACTTTGTCCATCTTACTCTAGACCTCTCTGCCTTCAGTATTACTTGCATGTCTATCTGTTTGTATGTCCATTAAATAGCCCATGAGAGCTACATGTCTGTCTAGAGTTCAGGCAAACTAGTAAAATCACAATTTTAGCTGAGAAATAGTTTCCCAGAAAATCTCTGGCTTTTATTCTCCACCAGCAGAATTTCAATCCACTGATCCACCGAAGACAACTATTTTTGATGTGTTGGCTTGGGCCTAACTTAGAGAATGTATTACAGAATTGTCATGGCTGAGTGAGGAAGCATTCCTTTTAAGAGAACACAGAAGCAAAGTTATTTAAACAATTGACTATAAATGTACACCTGCTCCCCATGGGGCCTTTTAAAAATTATTTAAATTATTTAGAGCCTGTGGCTATACACTTCTATACGCTCTCTCTCTCTCACACACATTCACACATACACACACACACACACACACACACACACACACACACACACACACACACTCACACTCACACACAACAGACCAAATTCACACACACCCAGAATACCCCAGCAAGCATACTCATAAATCAAGACCGCCACCCCCAACACACACACACACAGATACACACACATACACACACACACATGCAGACACATACAAACCACACATCAGAGGAGTTCCAAACTGAAGCTGTCTCCTCCCCTAAGATTCCTCCATTTTCACTCTCAGTTCAGCCTGGTGCCATGTGACCTTTGACACCACAGTAATGTCGCAGTATTGAGCACTGGGTCTCAGCTGTTGCCATGGCCTGTGACACATAACAACTAGTGTATGGTGGCCAACAGATGCTGAGCTATAATTATCTTACCAGGAGAACATACACACACACACACACACACACACACACACACACACAACTGTCTCTCTTCCTCTCTCTGGAAGACTACCATTGCACTTTATGCCATCTGGCTGGTTAGGGGTTATAGAGTTTATCCTATCTGAACACTGTGAGTGTGAAGTTCTAAAACCCAATATAATATAATATAATATAATATAATATAATATAATATAATATAATATAATATAATATAATATAATATAATATAATATAATATAATATAATATAATATAATATATATGTAACTCTAAAACCCTATATAATATTATAGTGTAGATGGTCCTCTACACTGCTCAGTGTAATGTCCTCATGTTGTCTTTATGTGGTCACTAGTAAGTGTTCTTTCTTCTCTATCCTACATTATTTCTAATTCATTTTTACATAATGTCTTATATTGTTATCTTCATAATAACTGCACTGGTGTCCCCAACCATCAACCCCTCCACTGACCCACACACTGACGCCTCCATATGGTCCCCCCTGTAGGAGATCCGCGAGCTGCAGTCCCAGATGCAGGAGACAGCAGTGCAGGTCCAGATGGACATGTCCAAGCCCGACCTGACCGCTGCCCTCAGGGACATCCGTGCTCAATACGAGGCCATTGCCGCCAAGAACATTTCCGAGGCTGAGGATTGGTACAAGTCTAAGGTATGGGGGGAGACAGAGAAAAGCAGAGAGAGTGAGAGAGGGGAGGATGGAGAAAGTGAGATGTAGTGTGTCTGTGTGTGTGTGTGTGTGTGTGTGTGTGTGTGTGTTTGGAGGTGTGGTGTGTAGCATTTAAAGACTGGTCTGTAGAAGTCAGAGGAGGGACACACAGAGAGAGAGGGAGAGATGGATGAGGAGACAGAAAGAGGGAAACAGAGCGGAAAAAGAGGGAAGTTGAGTATGTGTTTGGATGTGTGTTGCCTGCAGTATCTCTACATCTAAAGACTGGCTTAAGTCTACGGTATGAAGAGAGAGAAAGTGGGAGAGAGAGAGATGAACGGAGGAGAGGGAGAAGAGAGAAGAGACACAGAGAGAGAGGGATAGATGGATGAGGAGACAAAAGAGTAGAGAGTGTGTTTGAATGTGTGTAGCCCACAGTATCTCTGCATCTCAAAGACACTGTTTACTAGAAGCTTGGATGTTTTGTGGTTGAGGCTTACATCCATTTAAAGTCTTCTTCACTATCCCCTCATTCACTGCTATAATGTGTCATGGAGCTGCCTCAGACGAGCCGTAACAAGACACAGAAATCAATGTGACCTTTGAGAAAGTGCTTTCATCAGTCCAAATGTCAGTGGCTGTGGCTGCTGTTCCTGCTGTGGTCAAACCAAAAGGCTTAGACTGGCCACACAGTCATATGTATACATATGTATAAGCCTATTGGTTTTGCCTTCAGTTTCAGTTTGATGATTGGATGCTAAGAAATTTAGTTAGGGAAATCGAATCCTTTGGAGACTAGTTCTGTAGCAAAAAGCAATATTGAGCGGAGGTGCTCATGCATAGACGGAAAATGTAATTACATGAATGCATTCAGACAGATTTTTAAATCGATCATCTGTGTCTATGCTGTCTGTAGGTGTCTGATCTGAACCAGGCTGTGACCAAGAACAATGATGCCTTGAGACAGGCCAAACAGGAGTCCATGGAGTATCGCCACCAGGTCCAGTCCTACACCTGTGAGATTGACTCTCTGAAGGGAACCGTAAGTTACACACACACACACACACACACACACACACACGCACACACACACACACACTCCTTAGTCTTATCTCTTTTTGTCTCCAACTTTAACATTTTGTTAGTCTTTCCCCCCCAAAAGAACTAATGACAGTCTCCCTTTCATTTTTCCTCCTCTCTGCAACTGTTCTTATCTCTGCTCTGTGAGATAACAAATGACTTCCTATCTATCCTTCAGATAGATAGCTGGATAGATTTAGAGAGAGAGGGAGAAAAGGAAGTACAAAGTCACATCTGCAAATGGGAGATGCACCAAAAATAGCATACATGTACATATGCAGCATACATATGTACATATATACAAACGCTTACCACTGACCAAGTCTCTTTCTCTGAAACAGAATTTGATCCTTTCTCACAAATCTTTCTTCTTCTCTGCCTCCACATTTCCTCTCTTTATCTCTTTCTCTTCTGTCCGTCCCTCTATTTCTCTCTCTCGCATGCTCTCTTCTCTCTTTCTCTGTCTCTCTCTCTCCCTGTAGAATGAGTCTTTGATGAGGCAGATGCGTGATATGGAGGACCGCATGGGACGCGAGGCCTCTGGCTTCCAGGACACCATCACCCGTCTGGAGAGCGACATTGCCAGGATGAAGGATGAGATGGCGCGCCACCTGCGCGAGTACCAGGACCTGCTCAACATCAAGATGGCCCTGGACGTGGAGATCGCCACCTACAGGAAGCTCCTGGAAGGAGAGGAGAGCAGGTGAGAGTCCAAGAAAGACAGCAGCGCTAGTTTAGTAAGATGGCACAGTGCCCCTAATCTCTCCTGGTGCCACCTTAGTCATACTTAGTCATCTTGATATGCTTTCTTGAAAATACTAATAGAAAGATAATCACAAAATAATGATACTGGCATCAATAGCAGAAGTAAATGTTTATCTGGGAGGGAGGGATAAGTGATTCTGGGAATAACATTTGGGAAGAATAAGAACACACTCCTCTGGGAAATAACTAGTACATTTTCACTTGGACAGGACTAGTAAAATCTCTTTTAGCCTTTACTAGACTTTGTCAGAAGCATGGGGGATAAATATGACAGTAACATAATACAAATAGTACAGTAATGTGTGTATATGGCTATGACAATGGCCGTTGGTTTAGATGTTATTTTGAATGACTTTTCTCTCTTACAGGATCACGCTGCCAACACAGTCATTCGCCGCCATGGGCTTTAGAGGTCAGTGCACACACACACACACACACACACACACACAGACACACACACAGACACACACACACACACAGCATATATTTCCTAATATAGACCACTAGGGGGAGCAAAGTCACTTTCTCTGGTCTAGTCTACCTGAGGTGTTGTAATGACCACTTCCTCTAAACTTTTATTATATCTAACTGCTCCCGACTACAACATGTCCACTGAATAAATGATAGCATTCATAAACGAGGCACTGTGCTCTTGACTTTCTGATGTGTTTTTTTTTTTTTTAATGGAGGATGTTAATTGGGCAGATGTGTCGCCATGGCATTATGACTCACAAAGGCTTGCAACTGTGTTACTATAGAGACCAGCCCATCGGAACAGCAGAAACAGCACGGCCGCTCATCTGAGGTCCACTCCAAGAAGACAGTTTTGATCAAGACCATTGAGACACGTGACGGCGAGGTGAGAAAGCCAAAGCATTAGTCCTTATTCTTTGCTGTTCCCTTACCCACACATAACCTGACTGTGTATGAGGCAGTTACTCCAGTACATAGCCACATACAGTATGTATTCAAGGGTAAATAAGAACACATATACACATATTACATTTATAACCAACAAATGTAAATGTATCCATTGTTTTCCTCCTGTATATATTTACATACTCAACACAGAGCTGAGTCTGGCACACATACACACACACACAAATATGTACCCCCTGCCCCTCCCCCACACATACACACAAATATGTACCCACACACACACACACTACACACACAAATATGTACCCACACACATACACACACACACACACACACTCCAAATGGCAGTATTGACAAATCCCTTCTCCCCTGCTGCGATGTTAATTTAATTCCTGTCTCTGTTTCACTTCATGTCATTAGCTATCTCCCACTTTAAAACACATTAGAGTGAGTGGTAACAAAACATCTCACACCTCCATTACGGTCCATTAAACCGCCTCTCCTCCTCCTCCTCCTCCAACTGTGTTTCCACACAGACCAGAACCGCTAGGGAGGGGATGAGCATGAACGCAGAGTGTGTAAGTCCAGACGGGGTTTGCAGATGTTAGCATGACGCTAACTCACACTCACGTTGCCCTCTGCACTCTCACTTGTTTCTCCTCTGACCTGACCTCCACCCCACCTCAGCCACCACTATTGTGGCTCAAAGTCACAGCCAGCTGCAGTATTTAAGAAGACAGTTCATTTTAACTGCCTAGCTTCATACGCCAGGACTGATATAGCCATGCTGGAGCCGTGTTATAGGAAAATGATCTGTCCTTTCATTGGTTGCCATGAGAGTATTGATATGTCAGTGTCAGGCAGGCACTGTGAGAAACAGTTATCTCAGTGCTGTAAATGCTGCAACATTATATCTCACAACGCTGCTAAGCTTCCAGTGAATCGTAGTCCACCGTAATTACCAGTACTGGTGACATGTTGTTATATTACTGAAGACTGATGACTGTCATGAGCATACTTGATACGGCATTTGTCATAACATGGTTATGACATGGTTTTGATATGTAATCTTACCTTATGATATAGAATTCAAGTTAACTTTTACAAAATATTGTCATGTCTCCATGATGGAGATGGAGAGACTGGCTTGGGAATACATGTTTACAGTGCAGTTATTCCTCAAAATTATTTACTCATTGCATTTTTTATATATATAAATTGTGTTCAAATATGTTTTATATATAAAATGTGTTCAAAAGTGATGAGGCAAAGTTGTTCACATTTATTCTCAAGTGCTGTGTCCTTGAGTTGTTGTCACAAACTATCCACTCAGTAAATGGATCCTGTGAAGGAGCTGGCCTTGTGAAGTTTCATTTTAGCAGTGAGTGAGAATGTGTGTTTGTGTCAGTGTGCATTCAGAACAGCCTTGCGGACACACTTGAACAGACTTTGTTGAGGGAGAGCTGAGAACATTCAAAAAGAGAATGTTCTGGAACAGTCTTGGTCTTCATCAGCAAGACGAGATACTTTCAGTTGAGCTGACAAGCGTGAGCTTTTGCCCTCTGCATCGCTGCCATGTCCTTCACGCTTAACCAATTCACTCCTTTAACTTTTCAGTCTATTCACACTCTCTTGTTTCACTCGTACAGCTCTCTCTCTCCTCACATGCCCCCCTCCCCCCATCCCTTGCCTTTCTGACTGGAGTGAAGTAATTATCTGCTACGCCCCCCTCCAACACACACACACACAGTCTTGTGGCTGCTTCACTGTTTCGCTACAGATTATTAATGTTGTTTTCTCTTTTCTCCCCCTCTCCTTCTATCACTCACTCGCCTCTCTCCATGTCTCTGTCACTGTTCCTTTCCTTGACAACTTTCCTTTTCTCACTCTCGCTTCTTTCTATCTATCTATATATCTATCTACCTACCTATCTTTCTCTTTCTCTTTGTCTTTCTCTCTATCCTAGGTCGTGAGTGAGTCCACGCAGCACCAGCAGGACATTTTGTGAGAAGGGCGAGAGCAAGAGGAACCCTCACACTACAGGGGCCACCAAGCGAACCCAATCAGATAATGGACCTTTCCATTGACACAGAAGCCTTCAGTTTTATTGAAAGTAAAAGGAGATTCTTCTTCTTCTTCTTTTTTTAAGTGCACATGCTCACTGAAAGGTTGACCACTCATGTCCCGTCACAGCTTCCACACATGATTTAATAAAAAAGACATGCATTACTGAAGGGACAGTTGAATGTGGAGCACTGAATCTCCAAGATGAGTGTGTGTGCATGTGAGGGTGGGTGGGTGAGTGATTGGTGAATGCAGGGGAGACATCGGGTTAAGGTCTATCTGAATGTGTAGCATTTTCTGTCACAATAACTTAAGAATAAATCTTTCCGTGTTCACCACTGAATCTTGAGTTTGTGTTCCTTATTGTACTTATTGGAGAAACAATATAGGCACCGATCTCAGATCACGTAAAAGCTGATATTTTGAAATAAATAAACACTTAATTATGAAGGCAAACATAATTTCTTGCACCCAGACATACACAGACACACACACACTTGTTGATAAACAGTCAATGTCAGTTCAATAAAAAGCTGCCAGTCTCTCTCCCGAATGAGCGTCAGTTGTTGTTTGTAAAAAGATGTTGTAGTCTGAGGAAGCCATAAATATTTCTCCAGTCATTCTCTCTGCCTTGGCTGAGATTGTTCCATTTATTTTCTGGGCTGAAGTTGTTTTATGTCTGAGCCCTCAGCATTTGAGGTGGTGAGACACAAATACAATATTATATTCATTACTCAGTAAGACAGAAAAAAAACTGAATGGGAAACAATAGTGTGTCATACTGACCTAGTAATGGTGTGTTTGCTTGTTTGTGTGTGTGTGTGTGTGTTTGCTTGTTTATGTGTGTGTGTGTGTGTGTGTGTGTGTGTGTGTAATGGGGGCAAGGAGATTTCTGAAGTACCCAGTAGGCTCCACCTCGGCGGCCTACTTCTGCACCCAACTGTCACCCCCCAGGGGTTTGAACCATAATAACATATGTAACCAACCCCCGTTCCCCCACTTTTGCAGCGCACACGCACACACACACACACACAATCTCATCATCCTGCCCCTTTACTCATTTTTTTTCTCTAGTTCGTTGTTCATCACCCTCTTTTCACTTGCCTTTGTCTTCTACCCAACTTCCATTCCGAGTCATCTAACTAAAACTCAAATCCTATGACTCATATAGGGCTATGTGGCTAAACCCTCTCCAGGAACAAGGTCAGATAGTGTAATAGAAACAAGCCTGCAAGGTATATACAGATATAGGAATTTGGTCTGGCCCACCTCTCTTCCAGTTAAATCTTATTTATATCATACCACACCACACACACACATATCACCGAGTCCTTTAGGGAGACACAGCTAGCTACACAAACAGTGTGACAACAGAAGGGCACTAATCAGTCATGTTTGGAGCTGCAAGCCGGCTTTGCATTAAAGGCTCATAAAGACAATGTAATTGCATTACTACAATACACAAGCAGCCATGCACACTGCCACTGGAAAGGATGTTGAGTTGTCAGAAGCAGTAGGACAAAGGAGTTGGAAGGGGGGAAATGAGGACGATTCCAAAGAGCCCTGCATTCACAGAGAAGCTTTATTCAACCTAATTAACATGACTGTTTTAATTATGTACCTGAGATCATAGGCCACATTTTACAAAGAGTCATTTCTTGAGTCTTGAATCTTATGGAACATTTCTAGCTGTACTTTAGAACAGACATCAAGTATAAGAGAGTAACAGTAGCTAGCTGGTATACTAACGGTTTTGTTTGTAAAAATGCCTCCTGATAGCCTAATGGATCAGACTCTTTCACTTCATGGGCTCTCGATAGCCATATGTTTACTTCACAAGTGGGAACTTTAAAACTATAGACCAGAGGGTAAAAGTACAAATATTAGACAACTTCGTGTTCTGTTTTTGCAAAGGGGAGGGGGGAGAAATCCCGCTTTATGCAGACCAGAGTCGAGCCCTCATGCACTGATACCAAAGATCACCAAAAACAGACCAAGATAGAGCAAAATAATACGTTCAATGGAAGCAAACGTGATTAGTTCCGGTCTACATAAATGGGAGTGTCACATAATGTCACAATATAAACTTTTCAATGATCTGATCTTTTGTATCAGCGTATGAGGGCTCAACTCTGGTCTGCATAACAGAGGGCCCCCCCCTGTGAAAATAGAACACGGAACTTTACGTACGTTTGTGCCTTACGTACGTTTGTGTCCAACAGTTTATTGGTTTTGCCTTCAATCTTTGTTCACTGACTGAATAATATAAAATATAGCTTGGGAAGTCTTTTGGAGAGTTCCCTGAGTACTTATTAGTATTGTGGCAGAATACAACAGTAAATGGAAGTAACAAGTCCGCACTAGCCTGGCTACACTCCTGAAGCTTTTAAGAGGCATGGTAGCAACTCAGGGTTATTAGCAACACAAATGGCATTAGCCAACCAATCCAACATGCTGTTAAAATGTTCACTGGTTAGCACTAGGGCAAAGCACAAAGCTCAATGGCAGAACCTCCACACATAGTGGCATCAGAAATGCACTGTGGTAGGTTCATTTTTCACTAGCTTTATCTTTCCAATGACAGCCTCACAGTTTACTGTACAGAGGACCAGGTGAAAAAAAAGTCATCTTTAATCTTTCATCTGGAGGAAAGCACTTAACAGGCTCAGAGGTAGACCCCATTACTGCATCTGGCAAAGCAGCTAAGTGAAGAGCAGCTCAAATCAGTAAACACACAGTATTCTCACAGATCTGAAACAATTAACAATGTTGTCATACACACAACACAGCACACTAATATTTTTTTAGTTGTTCTTATCAAAGGAAGACCATGGTCGTCCGCATGATTAAAGCAGGGACTGGGTGAGAGAAAAATGTCAAAACCGACAAAGAGGCACAAGCGCTGCAGTGATGTGATTAAATTCTCAATTAAAGCATTTCTC
This sequence comes from Tenualosa thibaudeaui, assembly GCA_027481765.1. Classification (NCBI taxonomy): domain Eukaryota; kingdom Metazoa; phylum Chordata; class Actinopteri; order Clupeiformes; family Clupeidae; genus Tenualosa; species Tenualosa thibaudeaui. Next base: position 6,809,691 of record JAIFZK010000071.1, read on the forward strand.
ATTATCCCCCCCCCCCTCCATCTTTCCCTCTGCATGCAGGCCTGTCGTCCTTTATTTTAACTGTCTTTCTATGTTCACTCAACCCCCTTCCTTTAATGTCTCTCCCATTTTGTCCTTTGTTTTTCTTTCACACATTTTTTTCATTCCATTGTTGTCCATTCGTGGGCATTCAACAAAAACAAAGGTAGTTAAAGTGTTAGCGGCGTTTTTATTCCGTTTTTTAATCCCCCCAACCCTCCTCTGCTGTGGATGAGAGGGCAGAAGTGGGAAGCAGCGGACTGGCAGTGGACTGGTTCCAATCTTGCCAGGCCTCCCGTAGGGACATCCTCTTGATTAATAGCAGTTTGTAGAACAGGGGGAGGAAATTGGAGACATGTAATCATTCTGAAACTGGCCCAAGTCATCACCCTCCTATTGTGTACTCTCTCTCTCTCTGTGTATGCAAGTGTGTGGAAATAGCATTTTTATGTTTTAAATTGACAACTGTCCAACAAAAACAACACATACAGAAATGACAAAATTCAATGAAATTGGTCTCAACAAAATACAAAAAATCACCACTGTTAAATTAACAATCTCCACATTTGTCCCCCCTCATCTCCAACACCACCCCAACTACCCAACCACCACCACCCCCACACACATCTCTCCTTGTGGGTAAATAAAGGCAGCCAGTCTTGCTGGTCTAATCCTTCTCCTCTCTCCCAACAAAATGGATTCTTGCCCCCAGGGGTGAAATTCATGTATAAACAATATGTAAAATCTGAGGCATCTGAGTCCAGTGTGTTCTCTCATTCTTTCTTCCTTTCTTTTTTCCTTCTTTGTCCCTTCATCACTCTCTTTTTCTCACCTTTTTTTCTCTCCCTTTCTTCCACACTTTTTTCTCTTCCTCTTTCTCTATCTACCCTTTTCTACACTTGCTATCTACTTGCCACTCTTTTATCTCTCTATCTTTCTTTCTCTCTCCCTTTATCCCTCTATTCCTCTCTCTCTCTCGATCCTGAACTGATTTTGCCCCCAAGCTTTTTTTTTGCACTATAGAACTTGTATGTGCAAGAGAAGCATGTCAAATAGGTCTCTCCGATTATACTGACTTGACCTCTGGCTTACCAGCTCTGCAAACACGTGTGTGCCCATGCAACCACAGACAGACACACACAAAATAAAGAGTCACAGAGAAAGAGTTTAGAAGCACAATATTTATCATACCCAGGTCTATACAAATGCATGCCTAATAATAATAATAATAATAATAATAGTCGAGGCTCAGACTTTTGTTTGTCTTTCTTGTTAACCTGACTCTTATCATTGAGCCCTGGGGCAGAGGATAGCCCACATGTCATTAGCCATTCCATGCCAAGGAAAGTGCGATTCAGGAAACCTTCACTAATAAATTAACAATAAATATAAAAAAACAATAACACAAGTACCCACATACACAGACACACGCTCAGACACACACACACACACACACACACACACACACACACACACACACACGCACACGCACACACTCATATACATACACCCTAAAATGGGTCAAGAGAACAGACAGATCATCTCTGCCATTACAAATTGATCACTATGATGAATCCAAAATAGAAACAGGAGACATACAAGTCATGGACAGTACAATACTGTACAACAGTGTGCAACATTCAGAAAAATGTACAAAAAAGGAGCACAAGAGGGAAAAGACAAAAAAAAAACTCAAAAAGAGAAGAGAAGAGAATCTCTTGGTAAACAGCCACCATTGTAAAATGAGAAAAGGGGGCAGCTTCAGAAGTTCAGCTTCTCTGAGCCCTCTCTAAAGACATTACCACAGGGAGCATAGAGGAGAGGAGATTAAAGAGGAAAGAAGAGAAGAGGAGGAAGAGAGAAAGGAAGCAAGAAAAAGAACCAAAGAAAGATGAGTTACAGAGAGAGAGAGAGAGACAGAGAACTAGGGATAATGAGAAAGAAAGATGTCCTCTACTTTCACCTGCTGAAGCGCTAAGAGTCCATTTTAAGTCCCCACAACAAAAACACACCAAGATCGTTCTGGGCCCATATGCCAAGGATGAGTCCCAACCTGTTGCTGTGCTGTCCTGCGCTGTGTTTTCTCTCTCTCTCTTTCTCTTTCTCTCTCTCTCTCTCTCTCACACACAGCATGTACTCTTTTCTGAGCCTTTTAAGGTCAGTCTTTTGTTGGGGAGTGGATGGGTGCTTGTTTGGGATGCCAATCCTTAAATTCCACATCCATCCTAAACAATCTCTGTGGAGACGCTGAATGGGGGGGGAATCTGTGGTCAGGAATTCTCTCCGGGGAAACCACAGTCAGAACCACAAACTGCCTGCCAATTCTCTGGCAGAACATACGCATGTGTCAAGCTCCATTTTTGTCCCAGGAGAGGAGGAGAAAGTTTTCAACTTAATTACTCCACACACACACTGAATGTCAGCAGAAGCTTCAAAGGCAGAGCTGCTTTTCTGTGAAATAAAAATAATAATAAAAAAAATCAAATCACAGAAAGTATAATTCCGTTCACTGAGATCATTTCACAGTCAGTTCACATTTAGTACGCCTTGAGCACCCTCAGCAAAACACAGACGGCAAGAGCCAGTTTCTCTTGGCTCAAACAGCAAGTGAACTCAAGGTGTGATCCCTGCTGAGTACAAAAAGAGCCTCGGCAGAGAGGAGCCGCATTGCTGGAGCCTTGCCAGGACTTCTGCTGTAATCCAGACCAAGACATACGGGCAACCACACCATGCCACACTGCTCTTCCCAAAGTGCCCTCAAAGGACCTGTGAGAAGATATGGGGACAGAGGTGATGCTGATCTGGGCCACCTGCGGCCCACTTATTGCCCAAATGTGGCGTAGTAGGCAGCAACAATCTGAACCTGGCCTCACAGGACCCTACACATGTCTTCTCACCACTCAAACATACAGTGAATGGCATTTCAGAAGGGTCATCACAGAGTCATTTATGGTTTCTTTTTGTTGGTCTTGTTTTCATCTTGAGTTGATACTAAATTGGTCCCCTTGTTGGTTTTATATAGGCTAGTATTTTGGTATTGGTCCTCAGCTATTTGTCCAGTCCAACTGTCATGTGTGAAATCTTGTGATGGTCTCATGTGGAATTATTTCTGGTATTATTGTCTGGTAAATGTCATCCGCTGTTCACATCTTGGTGTAACAGCCTTTTCTCCCCTCCTGGTTTTGTGTTAGCCATTGTCTTTGCTATTGATCCAGGGAGGATCTGGAGTTGGTCTTTTGTTGGTGTTGTATCGATCCAGCTTCAGCTCTGGCTTTATCTGTCAAACCCAATCCAACATCTCTATTGTAGCCAGCTAATCACTAGGGTTTTTTTCTCTTTTTTTTGTAAACGTCTTTACTGAAATGTCCTACATTTGAAGAACAGGACTCTCTCTCTCTCGCTCTCTCTCTCTCTCTCTCTCTCTTAATGAGAGCACGATGCCTTCCTGCCCAGTGAGGCGAAGGTGACCAGGGGCTAATAATGAACCAGATTTCTGAGGAGAGAAGGGGCACAAGTGCTGCTCACTCTTTTAATCAAACAGCACGAATCCAAGATTGAAAAAAACAAAACAAAAAAAAACATGCGCAGTAATTACTGAGCACCTCAGGCTAGGCACAGTCACCCTTCCACTTTAAAGATATTTTAGAGGCCACCACAGACTAGACAGAGAGGAGAGATAAATAACAAAAAAAACAACAAATGTTAGAACTGTGAAGGTATTGAATGGTATGGCATAGGCCTTTAGGCTACTAAAAGCAGTAAGATTGAAAACCTAGCTGTCTTTGTTTTTCTGTTGGCATGGTTTGATTTGATTGTGTGCGTAAACTGTCTGCATGCTTTTTGCAGGTACCTGTTGTAAACATTTCTCCCTGAAACCTTTAGTTGCCTATAGCCAGTATACTATACACCATACATTGTAATATTGGCTACATCTTACAGCATACTTGTGGCCACCTGGGCTAAGTGTTGTCACTGTTGTTTTAATCTTGTCTGATCTACAATACACTGTATTAGATTACTTTTGTCAACATCCTTTTGACTCATTAGCGTGTGTAAACAGTTGAGTTAATCATGTTTCTCTTGTTGTAAGCAGGTTGTTGTCAGCCAATTTTTTAGCTTGTTCAAATTACGTTCACGTTTGTCGGCCATCTCAATTGACTTTTGTCCACCACCATTATAATCTTAGCTAAGCTGTGCATTCTTTCAAGTCTCAGCCATATTTTTTTCAACCATCTTGTTTCATGGTGTATATACTTTGGCCCTCTGCAGACGGCCATTTTGTCCCTCTATCCTGAGACTTCAGTGTGGCTCTCCGACTGCTGTCTGCAGTGCCCCATATAATTAGGAGTACATGACTGGAAAGACTAAGCAAAAACATCTGGTTGGAGAGGATGGGGGCCTTCAGTTGGGAGGTGGGGGGGTGCAGTCAGTGAGATTATTGTTTTTTTTTGGGGGGTGAAGAAGTGATGATTAGGGGTGGGGATGTGGGTGTCACACCCGTACGGTGGGTCCATCGGATGCAGCTGCGGCGGAGGTGAGGGGGACCTGGGAGCCGTAGTCATAGTCGAGGTCCACAATGTGGTGGGACCCCCCAACCAGACGACCATGGGAGTATCCCCGCCTGTCCATCTGCCTGTCCCTGAAACTCTGGATGTAGCTCTGCAGAGAGAGACAGAGAGAAGGAGGAGAAGAAAAACAAGAAGGAGAAGAGGAAGAAGAAGAAGAGACAGTGTTAACAATAAGCCATCAAGAACCATAAAGTGATGTAAACCAATACAGAGAGAGAGAGAGAGAGAGTCCTCACCGGTGAGAGCACATCTCCATCAAAGCGGCGAATGGGGTTGGGCTTGCGTCTGTAGGTGGGGTCGGGGTGGTGGGCTGACTTGTGTGAGCGTGAGGTGTGAGGCTGGCTGTGACTATGATGGGACTGGTACTGCTGCTGCTGCTGCTGCTGCTGCTGCGGCTGTGGCTGTGGCTGGTACTGACCCTGGCGAGGGTGACTGTGGCTCTGACCCTGGCCATGGTGCTGATGCTGGGACCTCTTCTGCTTGGAGGGATGCTGATGCTGATTCTGATGCTGACTGGGCTGCGGTTGCTGTGGATACGGATGCTGCTGGGACGAGGGCTTCTGCTGGTGATGGTGGTTCTGGTGCTGGTGGTGTTTGGGCTGCTGAGAGTGTGTGGAGTGCGAGTGTGACTGCTGCTGCTGCGGTTTCTTCTTTTTCTTCTTTTTGTTACACTCCTTCCTCTCCTCCCGCTGACGGATCTTCATCAGCTGCACACGTCGCTGCTGGTGGCTAATGAACACTGCAGAGAGAGAAGAGGGATATATATATATATATATATATATATAGAGAGAGAGAGAGAGAGAGGGGAAGGAAGAAGTGGTGAAGAGAGGGATTGAAGAAGAGATGGGGCGAGGAGGGAGATAGAGGAAAGAGAAAGAAGAAAAGGGCAGTTGAGAGGGAGGAATGCAGAGAGAGAAAGAGGCATGATAGAGAGAGATACGTCAGAAATAAGGAGACATACAATGAAGAAAGAGGGTGCCAGGAGGATATGTAAGAAGGAGGATATGTAGAGAATGCAGAAAAAGAGGAAGAGAGATAGATGGAGGAAGGAAAGCGCAAAAGTAGGGAGATTTCAAATGAGACAGGAAGAATAGATAGATAGGGGGGTGGTAGTGGCAGAACAATGTGACAGAGTGACAGGAAGGGAGACAGACAGAGAGAGAGAGGAGGAGGAAGAGAGAGAGGAACAGCAGGGGAAAAGTGTCAGTCAGTCAATCTGTCTTGTGTCCTTTTGTGTACCAACACAAATGCAAACATCAGCATCCATTCAGTCTTCCCCCCTGCAATCACATCTTTAAGAGGAAGTGACATCGTCCCACAGCGCCACACACTGTGAGTGTAATCCCCTTTAGACAGCCCATGGCTCCGCATGCTCCACTCGCCGTCACAAGTGTTGACGCACGATAAGCTACTCCAAATGACTAGCTAATTCCATCTCTCTCTCTATCTCTTCCTCTCTCTAACTGCCACCGGCCTCTCTGGATCTCACTCTCACTCTCACTCTCACTCACTCTCTCTCCTTTTTTGTTTCTCTGTCAATCTGCCTCTCTTTTTCTTATCCTTGATTGTTACTCTGTCAGTTTCTCCTCTCTTTTCTCCCTCTCTCTTTCTGACTGTCACTCTTCTTCCATACACATTTCTCTCTCTCTCTGTCTATCTTTATCTGTTTCTCTCTGTGTGTGTGTGTGTGTTCTGTTGGCTGTTGTTTATGCCTTGTCTTTCTCTTGAGTGCTTGGATTATTCTTGGCACTGCTGGCAGGCAGGGTGTTGTGCCTTGACAGAACTGGCGCCTGTTTAAGAAAACCCATCTGTCAGGGAATTGGCTTAATGATCTCACATATACACTCCACTCCACACGCAGACACAGGCACAAGCACAAGCACGCACACACACGCACACGGACACGCACACACACCTCAAAAGGCACATGCGTCACTCACAGGGAGTACTACAGTAGCACAGTCAGTCTCCTCCTCTCTCAACATGCTTTGATCAGCAAGTCTTCTACTAGTCTGAAAAAATGTGTGAATATGGATGTGTGTGTGTGTGCGTGTGTGTGTGTATGTCAAGATGTATATGTGTTTACATCCATGTGTGTCCAAGAGTGTCTCTGTATACCTTTGTGTGTGTGTGTGTGTGTGTGTGTGTGTGTATTATTCTGTGTATGCCTGTGTGGCTGTGTGTTGGCTGTACTTCTCCATCTCTCAGTGTGTCTGTGTGTGTGTGTGTGTGTGTGTGTGTGTGTGTATGTGTGTGTGATCCTGTGAGTTTCACCCACATCAGAAGTTCCAAGGATTTTCTTGCGGATATCTGACTGAACTTAGCATAAGGCTGTCCATATCTCTCTCTGTTCATCTTCTCTCTCTCTCTACCTATTTTCTGTGCCTCTGTAGACCCCCCTGCCACCCTCCTCCCCCGGCCTGTTCTCTTTGCCTCTGTCCCTGACTCATTCTCTCCTCTTTTTTCTTCCACCTCTCCTTTTTTGCCCCACTCTTTCATTCTCCTCACCCTCCCCTCTAACTTGTTTTCCCAAGTCTCTCAATAACACACCAAAACTAATCTGTATGTTTCTCTGTCCTCCGCCCCTCCACCATCCAGTCTCTATTGAACACAAATCCTCTGGTTTCTCCACCCGAACCCCCACCCTCTCCCCTACATCTACTTCAATTCAGTCAACACCTGCTTACTATTCCCTCCATGCTCTCTCTCAGACTTTCTTTCCCTCTCTCTCTCTCTATCTCTCTAGTCCTCTCTCTCTTTTTCTGTATCTCCTAATCCAATGCCCGGCCAGCCGCTCACTGTTAGAGGACTTTGGGTGCGTAAGAGATACAGATAGATAGAGAGAGAGAGAGATAGAGAGAGAGGGAGAAAAAGAGAGAGCGACAGAGAGAGTGAGAGACTCCTGAGGCATGATAACAACCAGCCTGTCCAATAACAGCGCTGGCCAGTTGTGGGTTGGGGCGTGCTATTGATGCACAGCTAACTGCTGTAGACAGTGTGAGATTGATACAGGAGAAGCCACGACTGCCAATCAACTGATTTTACTTAAGCTTGCAAATGAGCACAATGAGGAACCCTGATGAGGACAGGCTTCCATGTAGTGGGGTGTTTATGTTCTAATGAGCTGAAATGAGTGGACAGGGCTAACACAGACAATAGTCTCTGATGAGGCTTTGCCACTGACAGGCTTATGACGTTTTGCGATGTGTTTGCCTATGATAAAAATAAATAAATAAATACAAACAAGTAAATAAATAAATAAATAACTGTGCTCTTTATCAGGGCCACCTGACAGGTTATTCAATCAAATCTCTGAAACCCTCCCGCTCGACCTGCGATTAACCTGGGTTGAAGGGTTCTACGTAAACAGGGATGTTGAGCACAACGTCGACACAAACTATCCATGTCAGGTCAACAAAAAGCAGTGATTTAGGTGTGTGTGTATGTGTGTGAGAGAGAGAGAGAGAGAGAGAGAGAGAGAGAGAGAGAGAGAGAGAGAGAGAGAGAGAGAGAGAGAAAGGCGCTGGAAAGCACTGAATGAGCTCATTATGGGATCATTAGTTTGAGTTGTGCTAATGAGTAGGTAGAGAGAGGGCATGCCTGACTGCACAGGAGGAGCCTCAGACAGCACTGGCATCTGCACTGAATCTCCACCAAAAAAAAGACCTATATGGCTTTCATACTGAATATATACCAATATACAGGATCTTTGGCTGCATTACTGAATCTGTACCAATATACAGGACCTCTATGGCTGCACTCCTGAATTTGTATAAATATACAAGATCTTTGGCTGCAGTACTAAATCTGTACCAATTTACAAGATCTTTGTGTATGTAACTTTTTGCACTAGTACTTGTCTATTCTATTCTTTGCCTGCGAACATTGTACACTTTGTATGCTATTGTTTATGTCCTCTCTTTGTAAGTCGCTTTGGATAAAAGCGTCTGCTAAATGTAATGTAATGTACAAGACCTTTATGGCTTCACTATTGAATATGTATATAGAGGAACTCTTTGGCTACACTACTGAATCTGTACAAATGTACAGGGTCTTTATGGCTTTAATACTAAATCTGTACCAATACACATGACCTCTATGGCTGCACTACTGAACCATAACACAGGACCTCTATCCCTTCACTGCTGAATCTGTCCCAATATAGAAGAACTATATGGCTTCACTACTGAATCTGTACATTTGTGACTGCTACTGAAGTAATGGGTTAAGACAGAGAGAGGGAAAAGCGATTAGATATTTCTGAGCACAGTGCAATAACAACAGAATCTCAATAGCATCTGTGCAGCATTTAGCGATCATTTTCCACAGACTTAGTGAAGCACAACAAAGTGACTATCTCCTGCTGACATTGGGTGGTGGTAGCGTAGTGGTTAAGGAACCTGGCTAGCGTGCAAGTTGAGCAAGGCACTTAACCCTAAGTTGCTCTAGGGGAGACTGGCCCTGAACAATTGATAGTTGACAAAGATGTAAGTCGCTTTGGATAAAAGTGTCTGCTACATGCATAAATGTAAATGACATCATGTAGTAATCATTGCCACGCTGATGTTTCTGATTCACACTACACATTGATTTTTCTCTGCTTTGTAAGATACTTTCAACAAAAATGTCAGCAAAATGAATGCATTTAATGTAACAGAATCTCTGTAGGATCACTAGATATAGCCTGCATGTAACAGTCATAGATACACACATTTATTCCTGTGCTAACACTTGTTATATATTTGTTAGTAAATGTTGTTTTGCAATACAGCTACATGCCTGCAATACTCCTTAACAATAGACAAAACGATGTGAAAAAATGTGACAACAAGAATAAATGTGTGTGTTTGAGATGACAAAAAATGACAGTAATCCTGCACACACTGCTGTGAAGACAGAAATGCTAAGATCCACGAGGCATAGAGAGAAAGGAAGAGGAGGAGAGAGAGAGAGGGAGAGAGAGAAAAAAAGTGATAGGAAGGCACATAATCATAATCCCCTCTCGTAATCGCACTTACAGATAATCATGACAGAGATGATGATGTGTTTTGTGTGTGAAAGAATACGTCATGGGAGAAAAAAGGGCCTAAGCAAGCAAGCTCAGGCATGCGGGACGAGAAGATGAGAAAGACAGCCAACAATACCACACACCTAGTGACAGTGATGCACTGGGGGTTTAGTGACAGTGATGCACTGGAACCCAGCCTCTGTTTGGGCCCATAGCTGCCATGCCTGACTCCCTGCTGGGTGCTGTTTACGCTTAAAGGGCAGCCAGGCAGGATGCCACAGATCTCAGTGGCTCCCAGCAGAAGGATCATATCAGGGGAGAGAAGACAGACAGACACACACACACAACACACACACACACACACACACACACACACGCACACACACACAACTCTGTTCTTCCTTCCAAAAGGCTGCTGGCTATCCCCCAGTTAGCCAGTATGGCAGGAGTGCTGAACACACTGGCAGTGGATGAGTACTGGACGCAGGAGAGAGAGAGAGAGTAGCAGCCTGCTCATCAGCTGGAAAACAGAAGTCTTTTTATTTGAAGCCAATATGGAGCTAATCAGAATGGAGTCAAAGGCATATGCTAGGCCTCTAGTGGTTGCAGGGGGGCAGTATCTTGCAACAGCAACCAATGAGCAGCTTTAAGATACTGGACATTGGGTGTGTTCATGGACCCAAGTGGGAATTCAAGCCACTACACTAAGCATCTACCTGAGAATGAACTCACTCAATTCAGACTTTCTCCCTTTAGGTGTCTATTCAGTGATTGTGCAGAGACATCATTATTCTTAACCTTTTACCCCTTTGATTTCACTTCCTTCCTCCTCACCTTCGGTGTGGGAGTATCCCTCGGCCGTGACCTTCCACTGGATGAGCACCCCGAGCAGTGCCAGCGTGGGCCACACGCCCATGATGACCCAGGTGAACCAGCAGATGTGGCGCGGTGCCAGCTTGACTCGCTCGTACACATGACGCACCAGCGCCAGCATCTCAACGAAGTAGTCCACAGTTACGGTGATGACGGCGGCGCCGAACGTGGCCGTGGAGAACGTGACGAAGCAGCGCTGCCACTGGAGCGTGAGCACGGCGAACAGCATCCCCGAGCCCAGCAGCACGCCCAGCGGAAGCCACATGGTGCGCGGCTGGTAGAACTCCTCCAGAATCTGGCAACCAGAATAAAAATGAATAAGAATGTGCGGTTACTAAACTTGGTTGCCATCATGAAAGAGGTAGGTATGGCTACTGAACCTAGCCATCATAAATAAGTGTTTATGATTACTGAAACTGGCAAACATACATTCAAGCAGTATGGGATCAAGCTTATGCCCATCCATCAGACTGTATCTAATTTCATCTGCAGTCTTATAAGAGCAAGCAGAAATGACAAACAAGAAATCCAAACAGAAATTGAAACAGGATGTGGAAACCACCCTGCTTCCTTACCACCAGTGACGCCAGGGCCACCAGCAGCCCCAGTAGCAGCCCGACCATGAAGAGGCCCACACTGCGCACCAGCATGGTGACCAGGCCGCACAGCGTGCCGATGCCCAGCCCGATGCCCACGGAGGCCTCCACACTCAGCTGGGTGTCCAGCACACGTTCCTTATAGCACAGCATGAAGATGATGACTGAGCCGAACATCAGGCCTGTCAGGAACATCACTGCCTTGAAGCAGCGGTACCCTACAGATAGAGAGAGAAGAAGAGATCAGTAAGGGGGTTATTTATTTCATAACTTTTGTCTTTAATTCTATTTAATTCTATTGCCTGTTCATACATTTTATACATTTATGTCCATAAATGTGTGTTTTAATACATTATTCAACTGTAGTTCACAGTGCTTTAAATACATGGTATGTATTTTGTCTGGAACCATGAAATGTATTGTTTGAAACAGAAAGGGTAGTGTTTTATATGATCTTTTTCATGCATTGTTATTTTTAATATTGGATATATTATTTTTAATATTTAATATTTAGTATTTTAGTGATATTTGTAATTATTTTGGTTTGTTTTTATGTATGTTATTTATTCAATGTTTAGTTTATCTATTTTGTAGCTGTTTTTTTGTCCACTTCTGTGACTGCACTGTTTATATACTTGCAGGTCAGCATATTGTACATGTGCTATTGTCTTTATGCAGGTGTTCACATGCACAACACTTGTGCATGCTAACAAGTTGCTTTAATGCATAATGTTCGACCACAAATGAATAAATATGAGAAGTACATACAGCAGTGGAGAATGACGGTTGAGAAAAGGATCCTTAAAGCACCTTTGTGACCTTGATCCTTCACACTGCACACTAAACTATGCACGGTATAATTCCTGCATAAAGGTGATGCTGAGCAACCTTCACATTCATGCTGCTTTCAATTTAAGGTAGTGACCATAGAAAACATACAATACTCATTTACATAGAGGAGGCGGAATAGAATATGTGAAAATATGTGAGTATGAGAACAAGTTTCAAGCTAAGGTGCTAAATGCAAATGGGTCAGAGATGGCTATGCCAGTAATGTACATGTATTAAAGAGAGAACACACCATATTTATTGCATTGTACATTCATTGTATTGAAATACTTTAGCAAACCTATCCAACAGTCATGGCAATAAATCTTATTTGACACAGAGAACTAGAGGGTGTCTTTAAGGCCAAGTAGTAGTGAGTAATGTGCAGCACAGTGCACAGCTGGGATGAGGCAGAGAGGGCTGTTAGGACTGAAGCTCCTGTGCTCCAATCTGACTCATGTAATTTTGAAGGCAGCTTCTCAATTCAACTTTTTTTTCCTTTCAGACATCACAAAAGAAGAAAGAGAGGGAAGAGAGAGAAGCAAGTCAGCGAGCGAGAAAGAGAGAGTAGTCAGGGCACTGAAGAGTGGTAGTTGTGTGTGTGGGGGGAGGACTGTTATTAATTCAGAGAGCTGCAGACTATGCAGACATCTAAGAAAATTACAGAATACATAAAAATACAAATAGAGAGGAAGTGAGGGAGAGAGTGAGTGAGTGTGTGTGTGAGAGAGAGAGAGAGAAAGAGAGAGAGAGACTGAAGGAAGAGAGAGGGATAGAGTAAAACAAGGCCAGATGCTACAGAATTACCATTCAAAAAATATTTCCCATATCTTCTATATACTATACCAACAGACTGTGGTTTAATGGAACAGTTTGCTTAGTTCTGTTTTATTCACACATACACACACACACACACACAAACACACACACACACAAACACACACACACACACCCATTCACTTCATAGCTCACTCACACACAACGAGCCTATACATACACTCACATCCACATGACCACGCACTTGCACACACACACGCACACGCACACAAACACACACACAAACACACACACACACACCCATTCACTTCATAGCTCACTCACACACAACAAAGGCATGGGTTTTTGAGTGCTGTCAGAATGGTCTGCAAAGACGTGAATTGCCTTTAAAAACCCAGGAGGAAGACAAGTGAAGGCTAGCCATGTTCTTAACTCTGAGGAATACAAGGAATATGCACACACACACACTCACTCTCTCTCTCTCTCTTTCTCAAACACAAACACATGCGCGTGCACACACACACACACACACACACACACACACACAAACTTAAAGGGCCATAAGAGAAGCACAGGCTTCAGAAGAATAGCGTGTAATGTGTTGTGTTTCAAATTGCCTGTGAGACTGACAATAAAAAGAAGTGCAGAGAAGGAGACAAGAGAAAGAGAGAGAGAAGACCCAATTGTTGAGGATGGTAAAAGCTTATTCTAGCTCTCTGTCTTTCACACACTCACACACACACACACACACACACACACACACACACACACACAATCCTTGCGGGTATGCGGGGAAAAAGTATGCAGGGAAAAGTGGCATCAATGTCTATTCTACCAACAGTTCTAGTAGCCCCTATCTGAAGGCATTTCTACACTATTGTTCAATGTAAAACTAGATCTAGTTAATTTGTCATAATTAGCTTCATATCATTGAATAATTCTATGCTTGCACTTCTGTTCTCTAAATACTTGCTGTAGTTAAGCTCTTTTAGCATGTGTCCAATACGCACACATGAATACTCCTGATTTCATTTGGGCAGAGAAATTGCCTCTCTATGTACATGTGCATTATCCATCTCACTCACACACACTCTCTCTCTCTCCCTCTCTCTATGTCTCATGGATGCACACATGCACACACTCAACACTCATATCCAGCAAACAAAATTGGGAGACACACACAAACACACTCACACACACATACAGTGAGAGAGAGAGAGACACGTGAGACTGTGTGGGGATATTTGAGGAGTTTGTTATGTAACTGTAACTTGGGTGCCCCTGCAGGGCAGAGGTCGAGAGAGAATAGCCCTGCCCTTTCACATCACTGGTCAGAAACAAAGACAAGCGCTTTCAGAAACATTTACATCTCTCCCTCTCTCTCTCTCTCTCGCCTCCCCCTTCTCTCCCCCTCCCTCCTCTCCATCTATACTCTCTCTCATCTCTTTCATCCCATTCTCTCTACCCATCTTTTTTTTTTTATCACCAAGATTAAACTGATTAAACTTTATCCTTCCATATTCCAACCTTTCTTCTTCTCTCTCTTTTTCTCCCTCCATCATCTTCTCCCTCCCTCTAGTCCCTCTAACTGTTTTGCTTTCTCTCCATTACATCCTACATCCCTTTCTTTCTTCTCATCAGCTTTCTATCTATCACTGTATCTACAGTATGTTTCTCTCCCAATTTCACTGTTATATTTGCATCTTCTACCCCCGTTCCCATGGTTTTCCTTTCTTTCACTACATTCTGTTTTTCCCTTCCATGCCTGATTAATTCTCTCTCCGTCCCCCTCTCTTCCTTTCTCAATCCACCCCACATCATCTCTCTCTCTCTCTCTCTCTCTCTCTCTCTCTCTCTGTCTCTTTCTCTCTCTCTCTCTCTCTCTCTCTCTCTCTCTCTCTCTCTCTCTCTCTCTCTCTCTCTCTCTCTCTCTCTCTCTCTCTCTCTCTCTCTCTCTCTCTCTCTCTCTCTCTCTCTCTCTCTTTCTCTTTCTCTTTCTCTCTCTCAATTCAATTAAATGGCTTTATTGACAAGACAAAAAAAACATTGTGTTTTTAAAGCATATTTAGCATATCAGGGCATATTAAAACTAGACAGAAAATATATAAGAAAACAGAAAAAAACATAAATCAATACATCTCTCTCTCTTTCTCTTTCTCTCTCTCCAGCATCATTAGGAATACGCTCCTAATAGTTGGGCCTTGATTATGGCTGTGATTGAGGCGTTAATTGCAGCTGAGCGTATGGTGCTAATAGCAGTATGATTACCATCAGCCATGTCGGGCGATTGGGAAGAGGATGTGTGACTACTTTGCACAGTCTGCCCGTTGTTCACTAAGAAAGGCTTTTACACTCAAAGTGAAGAACACAGACTGGATAAGGCACTGTTGTGTGAAATCAGTGTGTGTGTGTCTCCATGTATGTCTGAGAGGTTTGACAGTCAGTCCTGAGGGGTTTGACCAGTGACAAACAGATTTGAAAAACTGAGTGTGTTTGTGTGTGCCTCTGTGGGTGTGTGTGTGTCTCTATGTACGTGTATATGACAGTGAAAGTGTACATGGTGGGTATTTGTGTGTGTCTGCTGAGCATGTGTGTATGCGTGTACATAACCACTAGACAGTGTTTGTTTGTTTGTTTATATGTGTGTGTGTGTGTGTGTGTTTAGAGCTCTACACAGCCTCTCTCCCCCACTATGAGAACTGACTAGAGGCCACTTAGTGCAAGAACCACTGACACCAATTCCCCAAACACGGACACACACACCATTTCAGCCTAGCACTGAATTGGTCCCTCTGTAGCGCTAACAGTTTAACTTCATTACAGAGCCCTCGCACAGCAGAGGTCGATGATGCTAATTCAATCAAAATAACATCATGACTGCAGCAAATACTAGGATTATGGTTATGGTTGTGGTTGTTGATGCTTCAATGGCAATTTTTCTGTTATGACCATATTAGAATTTATGAGTCCACTTAGTCTGGTATGGGACAGATCGATGCCAAATGGTGTCTAAATCAGAGTGGTTATGTCTATGGCTGATCGTTGTTGTTGTTGTTGATTTTTTATAGCATTGTGGAAAAGAGTGGTGTTTCCATAATGAGTTTACATTTAATTACAATGCAGTTAAATATGGATTCCCTTTCTTTCTTTTATAAATGTACTGTCTAAATTTGTCCTTTTTTTAGGATGGAACCTAGAAACCTGTTTTTTTAGTACTTATCTTACTGGTCTCTAGTTTGGGTCCATTTTGTATTAGACACCTGAATCACTATAAGTGTGTGTGTTTCTGTGTGTGTGTGTGTGTGTGTGTGTGTGTGTGTGTGTGTGTGTGCATACACTTACCAAAGAAGCAGTATATGATGCCAAACAGGCAGCACATGGAGCAGACAACAGAGGGAACGATCTCATAGCGTCGCTCAATCTCTTCCTCACATCTGAGCAGATGCTCTGAGCCACTATCCCAGGGGGGCAGGGCCAGCTTGTGAGCCAGGAAATACCCGTCGTCCAACGGCATGTTGACAATGTAGGTGTGTGTCTGTGTGTGTGTGTGTGTGTCTGTGTGTGTGTGGGAGAGGGAGAAGGCCTGGTCAGTCAGAGGATGTGTCCCATTCAAAGAAGCTCACCTGCAGAGAGAGAGAAACAGATAAAACAGAGAACAGGGTTGGATCACTAAGGTGTTTCATACTCACACCAGTCAATAGATAAAGGAGGTTATAATAACAATAAGCTTGACAGTAAGTTTTTTTTTCACCCTTGTATGTGGTCACTTTGGCAACCAAACCATGAGTGGGCTACAGTTTGGTTGGTCAGTAGCTCCTTTGATATGATTTACTCGCCAGTTTCAACACCATGCTCCTATGCACTAATGAGGCTAAAAAGCTACGCTAACCTTGCACCAGCTTGTGGCTAATAACACCCATGCTAAGGCACCTCACTAAACCGGGAGAGGTTATAACACTGTGTGCTCTCTCCACTCCAGCAGTAGCCTGTGGCTAATACACCCTCCTATGACTAACACCCACCCTAAGGCACTTCACTGCACCAGAAGGGAATATCACGCTGACTGTGAATGAATCTGCTCTAGCATTAGCATCCAGCTAATACCTCCTCCCTCTAGCCCCTATTCTAAAGGAGGGCTTAGCTTCTTAGTTTATCTTAGCGCATAGGGCCAAGCACCAAGCATGAGGGCTCCTGGGGTTACACACCGCTTAGAGCAGTGGGTTGGAGTGAGGTGACCCCGACATAAACCTGGCCATGACCCTGGGACAAATCTGCCATTGACACTGGCACAGGTGCAAGCCTGAGGCTGCATCAGAGAGGGTGGCAAAAGGCCTAACAGGCTTGGCAGTGGGATAGTTGTGCCCATACTGGAAACGCTTGGTTGAAAATATGCTTTTCTTATCTGTCCTAATAGAACAATGTAAGGATTATATAAACCCCATATACAATTTGCATAATCCAAGCCATTTTCCTCTAGGTGATATCAGATAGAATGGAGATATATGGATAGCACCACAGAGTGGAGAGGTGATGGAATTGGACATATCTAGTAGGCTACAGACACTACAGAGATTAAGTAATGATACTGCAGAGATTCAGTACTGAAACTAAAATAAATCCAGTACTGGCAATACTGGGATCTACTACCAGCACTAAAGAGGCCAAGTAGTCTACTAATGTCAATACTGACACTATATATATATATATATATATATATATATATATATATATATATATATATATATATACAGATATTGGGATATTCACATTCAAACAGTTTTTTTGTTTGCCATGTACTCACTGTCATTGATGAATACACACAAGCAGTCTGAGGACATCCTCAGTGAACAAAAACATGGACTCTGAGCAAAAATATGGTGTTTAAATTGAACAATTTGGAATGTTTACATAAAAAAACTCAAATGTAATAATTCAAAAGAAAAATCAATCGCCTTGAACATCAGCTCTCCTCATTCTGCCAAATTGAAAGATGCACCTCAGATCTAGAATTGTCAGTGGAACTGATCTGACCGGCCATGCTGTTGCTGCAATGCTGTTGCAATTTCTGTTTGGCGATGAATAAGTCTACCAGCCCACCAATGTATCTATCCATCTATCAGAGAGTGGAATAAGAATGAGTGA
>JAIFZK010000071.1:6830000-6970000 GCA_027481765.1 Tenualosa thibaudeaui
GCATTAACACACTCACACACTCACAGACTCGTTCCCTCCTCTCTTGCTCGTTTCTCTTCTCTTGTTACCTTTCTCCATCTTCCCTTTAGCCTGTCTTTCTCTGCTTCCCTCTCCAGTCATCATCTCCGGACCATTTCAGCTGTCTTTTTTTCACTCTTTCTATTTTTTAGTTTTATTCTCTTGACTTTTCTACACATCTCTTCTCATCAAATTCACAGTCCATTTCACAGTCAGGTGTATATCTGGGTCTATGAGTAATCATGTATGTCAACGGTGTATCCAAGTGACTGCCTGCCTGCTAGATTTTTGTCTGTGTATCTGTCTTGTTTTGTGTATGTGTGGGTCCATCTTTGTGTATGTGTGTGTGTGTTTGCACAGTCAACATCCTGCAGGCAGAGACGATACTCTGATCCCATCTTGCACCTGCTGTGGTATCAGCCGCCCTCCCCCGCCACCTCCATTTAAACTCTGACATTCCCCCTCGAGCTGCAGGCACGCGCGTGTACGCACACACGCACACGCGCGCACACACACACACACACACACACACACACACACACACACACACACACACACACACCACATCCCATGTTTCTCAATGAGTCTGCCACTGGGCCAGACTGCAGCTCGGCGTTGGCTAACAGACCCAGCCCATATCACTGGTTGTCTGCAGTCTTCTGGAGGTCGGGAGAAAAACACTCCTCACAGACACGTCTTCAGGCTGTGCACAGCAGTCTAAATGTCTACACTTTTCTAGTATTGCTCTAGGCCATTAGGGCCTATAAATAAAGTTGTATATACCCAGTTATTTTAATGTTTGACACAGTATAAACACTATTGTGAATAGATATGCCTTTCTATCGCAAAATAATTCCACAGAGATATAGCAGTCCATTATCTCCATGGAAAACACAGCTTCAGTGTATTTTTACTGGCTAGAAAATCCCACAGGTTTCCATCCAATCAGGACTGAAATCCAATACAGGTTCACCTGTGGATCTTTTTTTCTTTGTGGATTGCTTTTGCCTTTATGTCAAATCGCATGCACTGACTAAGCTATTGGTTTTGCATTGACAGATCAAATGTGGTTGAGGAACGTCTGAGGAAATTCTTGTGATGATTAGATGTTGTTTTTACCATGGAAACAGAATCTTCCAACATTCTATTACAGAATCTTCAATCACAGATAAGGTTGTGGTGATGGTGGGGGGCGCTGCATGGTGGTTATGAAACCACCACAACAATGTCTCAATTCTGTCTGTTGTCATAACGACCATGAGATTCTGGGACGCTCCAGGTTACACTGTAGTTGGCAAATGAGAGAGAGGCCTGACACCATAGCAACAGCTGGAGAACCAATCAATGTTCTTTCCAGTGATGATTACCCACGGAGACCCGGCATCTGTGAATCTTTTTCCCTCCCTGTGTTGGGTAATGTCCCTCCCCTTACGCCCACCTCTCCTCTCACAGAACATGTAAACAATCAGGTGGCACAGAAAGAGACCACGCAGACAGGGTGTGTGTGTTGGGGGTTTAAAGAGAGAAGGGGGGTGGGTGGTGGTGGTGTGGGGGGGGGGGGGAATGAAAAAGCCAGTAGGACGAGACAGAGCAGGTCAGGAGGGAAACAGAATCTGAGACAGATACAAGGGGAGGCCTGGGGAGTGGGGAGTGGGAGTCAGGCAACGGTAGACTTTACACCATACCCCAATTTCTATGCGAGTAAACCATACAGCACGCACACACACACACACTCGCACACACACACACACCTCCATGCTGCATACTGTACTATGTGACCCTAGGTGTGTGTATGTGTATGTGTGTGTGTGTGCGTGAATGTATGTCTAGCTCTGTCTTCCCTTCCACCTCCCAGACCACAACACTACGCCCCTCTAGTGTACACTGAACCCATTCCCCACTGTGTGTGTGTGTGTGTAAGTCCAGCCCCTCCCAGACCAGACTGCTGCTTCCCTTTGCACTGCTACTGATCTCACTTCATAAACTGGCACACTGTGTTTCTGTGTGTGTGTGTGTGTGTGTGTGTGTGTGTGTATGTGTGTGTGTGTGTGTGAGTGAATATTTGTTTTTTTATGTGCCATGTGTCTCTTGTGGGTTAGTCAGCAAAAATCTATATGTGTGAATGTGTGTACATATTATATTGTGTGCAAGTGTTTGTGTGTGTGTGTGTGTGTGTGTGTGTGTGTGTGTGTGTTGATCAGACACAACAGGAGCTATGGAGCATGCAGCGGCTGGCATAAATATTTCATCAGGTTCAGCAGGAGGCGAGAGGGGAGGCAGAATGAGGGCACACCCGTCTGTCTGCGCCTTAGATCCACTGTGTGTGTGTGTGTGAGTGAGTGTCTGTGCGAGAGTGTGTGTGTGTGTGTGTGTGTGTGTGAGAGAGAGAGAGAGAGTATGTGTGTGTGTGTGTATTAAATTAGCCCTTTTTCCCTAAAACACCAGGTCATCTTGAGCAACCATCTGTCATTAACAGACAGTCCTGAGCGGCACTGCAGTCTGTGCCATTCACACATAACTGGAGAGAAAATACAAATCAAGATGTGCTTTGGCATTTTCTTATAAATCGTCACCAGTGTTATGTCTAATTTGTTGAGAAATTGAAATGAAGAAACAGTGTAGCTCATGCTGGTACACCTTAGTAGCAAATACAAAAAAATACTATAATCATCCTCCAAGACAAAAAAGTACAAATCTCATAATTACTTCAAGTGTCCATATAATGCTAAATATGTTACTTGTTAGCAAGTATCCATACATGGACTTACATACAAATTTCCGGATCCCCCAACAATCCAGGAACCAATCCCAACTGATCTAGTATGCCATGTGCTTGATGATGACAGACTGAGACGTGTACTTAACTGTGCTGATAAATACAACCGATGGCTGAGGCAATGGCAACACTGTTAAACAACATGCATGTGTATTTTCTAACAAAATGAGTTAACAACTGCCTTTAAAACCTTTGTCCACAGCCGACTGCAAAGTGGAAAAGACTGATGACTCAACTGAATCTCAATCTCTATAAATCTGGTGTCACCCAGACTGGCAAAGAGGTACTTTAAAAGCTGGGCTTTTATTTTGGTTCTTATTTATTTCTTCTTCTTATTTATTTATTTATGGATCACACCGTTTCAAATGAATGTTATTGTTAACTTCACTGTAGACATTTTCTATGAATTAAATATGTGGATTTGCCATTACAAAAGTACAGATCTGTCTTCCTTTGACAAAACAAGAGTCTAAATGTGCAGAAACAGAAACAGAAAACCATCATGGGATAATTCTGTACTTGTGAAGGGTGTACTTCGACCTTTCCAGCTTTGTGTCCAGAATACTTAAAAGAAAACACCACTGTTTGACAGTGGATAACTTTTACTCTGATTCCAAATCAATCATAGACACACACACACACACACACACACACACACACACACACACACACACACACACGACACAAAATAGCCTAACTTCAAGGCAGTGACTGAGCTGGAGCCAAAACTGAAGTCTTCCAAGTCTCTTTTTTACAAGTGTAAAAGAACACTTAGCACTGCCTCAATTGTGCAATCAAAGCAGTACTGTGCTGGAAGGTATTTGTGTAAGGAGGCTGACTTTGTCAGGTGTGTGTGTGTATGTGTATGTGTATGTGTGTGTGTATGTGTATGTGTGTGTGTGTGTGTGTTGTATATATGTGTGTATGTGTGTGTGTTGTATGTGTGTGTGTGTGTGTGTGTGATGTATCTGTGTGTGTGTGTGTGTGTTATGTATCTGTGTGTGTGCGCGTGTGTATGAGAGAGAAGGAGTGAGTGAGTGTGAGAGTGAATATGAGTGTGTGTGTGTGTATGCATGTGCTGATGTGGGTGCGGGTGCAGCTGAAGTAAAGGAGCTGTCCTGCTGAACAGCTTTTTTGGGAAATAACACCAAAAATGTTCTTAAATGCAGTTTCAGATATGAATGTTCTCTATGATCTATAGCACTGGTAGGATCAACCAATCAGAAGAAATTGCAACACACACACAGAGGAACAAATTGCAGGTGCTGGGTGCTACAAATATACTGAGAGGGATGATATCGAGCAAAAAAGATGTCAGAGGTATAGGAAGTATATGTGTGTGTGTGTGTGTGTGTGTGTGTGTGTGTGTGTGTGTGTGTGAGAGAGAGAGAGAGAGTGTGTTTGTGTGAGTGTGTGTGTGTGTGTGTGTGTGTGTGTGTGTGTGTGTGTGTGCGCTTGTTTCTGTATGTCTGCAGTACACACATGTTACTCTGAGCCCTTGATTATGGAGTGAGTGAGGCAAGGATAGGGTAAAAGGTGGCTGTGTGTGTGTGTGTGTGTGTGTGTGTGTGTTTCTGTATGTCTGCAGTGCACACATGTTACTCTAAGCCCTTGTGGAAGAGCAAGGACAGGGTAAAAGGGGGCCATGTGTGTGTGTGTGTGAGTGTGTGCGTGTGAGTAAGAGTGGATGGGGGGGAGTCTAAGCCAGGCTAATCCCACACAGGACTCCAGCTCTAAAGTCCATTAGCCGAATGGTGGGCTCCTCTCCCCTTCAGATGATCTTTCTCAGATCAGTGTGTGTGTGTGTGTGTGTGTGTGTGTGTGTGTGTGTGTGTGTGTGTGTAGGGATATGTTAGAGCCTTAAAGGGAAACGTAAGTGAGTATGTGTGTGTGTTACAGTAATGAGATTTTTTAAGACTGTGGGTGTGTGTCTTATTTTTCCTCTGTCTCTCTCTCCATGTATGTGTGTGTGTATGTGTGTGTGTACTGTAACATTATCAGTGAACAGCTGGATGTCTCCTAACTGTAGCCTGCTGTTCTGGCTGCTACCTACTCACCTCTGAGCTCTCAGCCCCACCCATACCCATAGACCCTTCATTAGGCAAATTCAAGATCACGCAGCACTGAGCAGCACTGCACAGGGTTGACTAAACGTGACGCATGCCTGTTAAAAGGACCCCACCCTCATGATGTCAAACTTCGCCCTGATTGGCTTAAATCTCCCGTGACAAAAACACTTCAAATAGTCTGTTCTGTTATTTCATACGGTTTTGTGACCATATGGCAAACTTACAGAAAATTCAGTCTAATACAGGCCTTTTGAATGTATGTCATTAAGGTTATTAATGCACTATAAAATAGATTTCAGCAGCCATCATGTTTATTTTAATGAGTATAAATGGAATTCAAACTGTATTTAATGCAAACAAAATCCTGTGATATCTCTCGTGAGTCACACAGTAAAAACAGCAATTAGATGTGTCCAGCTTTTCCTGCTGAGTTCTATCACCCCTCCTGTTTGAACCGGCGGATCAGAGTTAATCTTGAATGCACCTATTTCCATTGCTCATAGCCATAGCCCCACCCACAGCCATAGCCCCACCCACAGTCATAGCCCCACCGCACAGCCATAGTCCCACCCATAGACATAGCCCCACCCATAGACATAGCCCCACACACAGCCATAATTTGAGCCACAGCCACCTAAGAGGGTAAAAAAAACCCTCAAGCTCACAGATCCAGCACAGTCACAGGCAGACCTCATCCAGTACAGTCACAGGCAGACCTCATCCAGCACAGCCCCAGTCTGGATCCTGATCTCTCTTGCTTAGCATCACTCCATGGATCACACATCAATCTGCAAGTGTTTTCACAAACTTCCACAAAACAATAGTTTTGGGAAATGGTTCATAAGAGACATTTAATGGACTTCTTAGGCTTACAGGAGACTATAGCCCAGATCAATTTAAATCCCCCCTTGACCTATTTTAGATCTAGTCACAATCCAATATTGATCCATTATAGGTCCAGATTTGACAAAGTCAGGCCGCATCTATTTTGGAGCTAGTCCATAATTTCTGCTGTCCATGATATCTACGTTTATGTACATCACACACACAGAATATGTTTTTTATAAGTAATTTATGGCTATAAATTGCAACATAATTCAGATCTTGTAAATACATCATCACAATGTGCAACGATTTCTTAAGCATGTGGGTGATGGTGCAATGGTGGTGCAGGTGGGTTGCAGGTTCAAGCTCCATCCCCATCGAACTGTCCTTGAGCAAGATACTGCCTCCATCACTGGTGTGTGAATGGGTGAATGTGAGGCATACACTGTGAAGCGCTTTGAGTGCTCATAGGAGTAGAAAAGCGCTATATTAATTTACCATTTACCATGTGCTTAACAGCAGGTAAGAAAGGAGGGGTTGGGTGAGAGAGAAAAAGGGAAGTGTGAAGGATGTGTGTATGTGTAACTTTTATCACTGAGCAGCTGGACCAATCCATCCTTGTGCCCCTTTAAACTTGACCACACCCTCACCATACGGCACAGAGTACAGTGCAACCTCTCTTCACCTCAAGACCAAACCCCCCCCCCCACCCACACACACACACACCTCCAACACTCTTAAAGAGAGACATCAGCACTATCACTCTTTGCCTTACTTCCAAATAGACAGCTAGATTATGCTATCCTTTGTTATTCACAAGGCTGTCTACTGGCAGGAGGCACACAGAGTAGTGAGACAGAGATAGAGAGAAGAACAGATAGAGAGAAGAACAGATAGAGAGAACGAGAGCAAAGGGGGAGAAAGAAAATGAGGGAGCCTGTATTGAGAGTGCCCTCACACACACACACACACACACACACACACACACACACACACACATACACACACACACACAGACAGACATACGAAAAGAATGAGAATCCTTCTAAGCACACATCCTTCTAAGCAGTTTAGGGCTGTGAGTGTATTTGCATGTGTGTATGAGATAATGTGTGTATGGGCACATTTCTGAATACTTCTCTGTGTGTATGTGTGTGTGTGCGTGTAGTGAGGTAGGTGTGGATGTGGTTGTCTGTGATGAGTGAGTGTATTAATGAGTTGCAGATGACTGTATTAATGAGTTGTGGTTTGCAGTTAGTCAATGAGTGTGATTTAATACGTGTGCATGTCGACATATTTAGTTTGTGTGTGTGTGTGTGTGTGTGTGTGTGTGTGTGTGTGAGCGAGCGAGAGAGAAAAGGCAAGCCAGCCTCCCACACAAATCCTTTCACAGCTTCTTGTCTCTTATTGTGCCTATTTTTCTTATTGTGTCTAATTTCTCTTCCTCTCTCTCTGTCTCTCTCTTTTTTCACTCTACCACAGCCTCGCTCTCTCCCTTTCTCTGTCTCTCCATAGACGACCGATCTTTGTTTGACGTGGGGCGGATTTACCAATCAATAAGAACAGCTACAGTGCTTCCTCGAGTGCGGCTGAAAAAGGAAGGGAAGAACAGATAGATCGTTCTTTCTCTCTTCTGCTCTTTTTAACATGTGCATAGTGGTTTGAGCCTTGGAGCGATGCACCCCTCTCTCACTGCCCCAACCATCCCAAAACACACATACGTACACACACAGACATCCTCCCCCCAAAACACACACACACACACACACACACACACACACACACACACACACACACACAAAGAGAGCCCCAGGTCCCTCCACTCCTCCCAAGCCTTTGGTGGGTTCCCAGGGCTGAGAGGAAGGAGAGCCCCTGGGTGAAGGGAGTCTTTGGTGGGCTCTGTGTCCAAATCGAACGGTGGGCTGCTTCTTTTTCCAGGCAGTTCCCCCACCCATGGTGTGTGTTTGTGTGTGTGTGTGCGCATCTGTGTTTTGTGTGTGTGTGTATGTGTGTGTGTGTGTGTGTGAGTGAGTGAGTGTGTGTGTGTGTGTGTGTGTGTGTGCGCGCGCATCTGTGTTTTGTGTGTATGTGTGTGTGCATGTATAGGCTTTTTGAAAGAGCAGCAGCATCTTTGGCACACTACAAAACAGAAGGGATAGAGGCAGGGGATGAGAGGATGACACAGTGTGAGAGAGAAAGAGAAAGGAATGGACAGATAGAGAGAGTGTGAGAAAGAGGAGAAAAGAGAGGGGGGCAGATATGCAGACACAGAGATTGAGTGAGAGGGGAGGTAGGGAAAATGAGGGTTGGGAGAAACAGAGGAAGCCAAACGAAAAGATAATGAGCGAGGGAGGAAGAAAAAAGAGAGAGAAAGTACAGAAAAGAGGGGGCGGGAGAGGAGAGACAGAAAGAGACAGAGGTCAAGCAGACAAGGCTGAGGGAATAATAAGAGAGAGAAAAGACAAAATTAGAGAGAGATGGAGAGAGACAGAAGGGGAGGGAGATTGCAAGAGAGAGAAAAATGAAGAGAGACAGAGAGGGAGAGGAGGAGAGGAAGAGGAGGTGAAGTGGACAGTGCTGAAGCTGGCAAAACAAGAGGGGTGAGAAAGAGATGACACGATTGAACAACGATAGAGAGAAAAAAAGGAGGAGGAGAGGAGAAGATGAAAGGAGGAGAAACAGAGATGACACGATTAAACAATGATAGGAGAGAGAAAAACAGGAGGAGGAGGAGGAGAGAAAACAAAAGGAGGAATACAGTGGAATAGGGGGGGGGGCAGGAAATATGGAGAACATCAGAAAAAAGAGGGGGAAAAAAACAGAAAAATCAGGGGATAGAAAAAGAGAGAGGCAGATAGAGAGAGGTTGAGAGACAAGTAAAAGAGGAAGAGAGTGAGCGAGTGAGTGAGAGAACGAGAGAGAGAGAGAGAGAGACTAATACATATACAGTGAGAATAATACATTTCAAAAAGCAAGGGAAGGTCTTGAGGACTTCCTTTCGAGTGTGAGTGAGATAGTCTGAAACCACAAGGAGAAGGAGGGAAAATCAAACAAACCAGGAGATTGAATTACAACACAACACAGAGATATGGACAGGGTAGAAAGTGACCACAGACTTAACACAATTATATGTGTGTGTGTGTGTGTGTGTGTGTGTGTGTGTTCACACGCGCACATACACACACACACACACACACACACACAGACACACACAGACTAAGCAATCGATGATCAGGGTCAACACTTCTTCAGAGTGTGCTGGCCACTGCGCCTTGTTTCATTTGTCAACTCACAGCATCATCAGCAGATCAATGGAGAGAGAGAAGGAGAAAAAGAGAGAGAGAGAGAAAGAGAGCGAGCGAGCGAGAGAGAGAAATAGTGTGAGGGAGAGACTATGTTCTATTATCATGTTAATTTTCTGCTTCGTCATTATTATTATCACTCATATAATTCATTATCTATATTAATGTTTAGGCAATGTTTAATGGCAATGTCTTAAGTCATGCCAATAAACCTTAGTGAACTGAAATTCATGGCACTGAGATGACAGATGCAGAGTTGCAAGACAAGACAACAAGGACTCAGTTTTCCTTCATGAATGTCAGATATGACTTCCTGACTGATTCAATCACTGACTCGGAGTTTCAGTTGGAGTGAACTTATTAATATGCTTCTCTGAGAGTGATTGATGTGCCTGTCAACAAACATCTGTGTCACTTTAGAAACAGCCTTTTCCCCCCTGTCCAGGCAAAAAAAAAAGTTTCAGTGGGTGTCATTTCAGTGCTGAAGTGAATTGATTTGCCAGGGTCCACGGGCAGTTCACATGCCAGGGTCCACGGGCAGAAGGAGGGTGTGTGTGAGAGAGAGAGAGAGTGAGAGAGTGACAACATATAAAAGGCAGAGAAGATGAGAAAAATAACAAGTACAAAGAGCAAGTGAAAGACAGAGCAAAAGAAATACCTACATTTTATAACAACTACCCTCTGTCTCCACATGACGTGATCTATCTCTCTTTCTCTCTCTGTCTGTCTGCCTGTCTATATGTGTGTCAAAAGAGGAAGATACACAGACACACACACAATGACTATGTTCCATCCCCTCTCTCACAGCAGGTTCCTTTTCTCACCCTTGAGATGAGGAGTCCCATGCAGGGATACAGGGGGGGGGGGGGGGGGCTAGAGAATGAAAAAAAAGAGCATAGAATAGAGCCTTTTTCAACTCAGTTAATCTGTGGGAGGATTTTTATCTTTCTTAATTACTTAAATTTATAAACACCTTCTTGTACTTCATGGCCATTCAGGTGCTACATTTTGATCACTATCACACACAACAGGGAGGTAAAAAAGAGTGAGAAAGAGGGAGAGACAGAGAGAGAGGGGGCATGTGTGTGTTTGTTTGTGTGTGTGTGAGGGACAGACAGAGAGAGGAGCCATGTGTGTGTTTGTGTGTGTGTGAGGGACATAGACAGAGAGAGGGGCCATGTGTGTGTTTGTGTGTGTGTGAGGGACAGAGACAGAGAGAGGGGCCATGTGTGTGTGTGTGTGTGTGTGTGTGTGTGTGTGAGGGACAGAGACAGAGAGAGGGGCCATGTGTGTGTTTGTGTGTGTGAGGGACATAGACAGAGAGAGGGGCCATGTGTGTGTGTGTGTGTGTGTGTGTGTGTGTGTGTGTGAGGGACAGAGACAGAGAGAGGGGCCATGTGTGTGTGTGTGTGTGTGTGTGTGTGTGTGTGTGAGGGACAGAGACAGAGAGAGGGGCCATGTGTGTGTTTGTGTGTGTGTGAGGGACATAGACAGAGAGAGGGGCCATGTGTGTGTTTGTGTGTGTGTGAGGGACATAGACAGAGAGAGGGGCCATGTGTGTGTGTGTGTGTGTGTGTGTGTGTGTGTGTGTGTGAGGGACAGAGACAGAGAGAGGGGCCATGTGTGTGTTTGTGTGTGTGTGTGAGGGACATAGACAGAAAGGCAGATATGCAGGCAGACAGACAGACTGACGGACTGACAGGACAGGCAATGTGGGGCATACATACTGCCTTGACTTCTGATGCTGAAGCACTCTATTGCCTCTTAGATCTCTCATTACCACTGTTCTTTCGTCATTCCATGCCATGGCAACAGGACTGATTCTCTCTCTCTCTCTCTCTCTCTCTCTCTCTCTCTCTCTCTCTCACACACACACACACCATCCCCTATAATTAGAGAAATACATAAGCGTCACAAACCAAGGTGAGCAAAAGACCAAAACAAAACAAGGAGAAAGAGAAAAATTGCAAGAAGGAGGAAAAGCAAAAGGAGAGGATTTAGCCTGTGAGAGCAGGTACTCAATAGTCTTGTCTCGTGTGTCTTAATCTACGGGGAACACATTCTCGCTTCGCCAGCTGACTGCCGCAGATGTTCATTCTTCTCGCACCCTCAGTTGTTTTGGGTTTATTAAAGCAGGATTAAATGTTCATTACAGTGGGATTAATTAGCTTAAGCTGGCCTCCTTGCTAACCAGGCCGGACACCACTGCGTTCTTGTTATTAACTGCATCCTATTCAAATCCTTAGACACAAGCCAACCAGCGTTATTGGGCTTTAGGACTTTAACTGGCCACTGCTGGGTCTGTTTTAATGAGTTGTAACAAAATCCATCATTAGTGTTGGAATGACACAAAACTATAGACTCAATATAGTTGATACAGACACTAGGTGCCTGCCATAGGGATGCATATAGATGTTCCAGCCAAAGCATAGTAAAACAGGTTGTTTTGGGATGTTCTTTGAAACTGAAAGCAGCAACTCCCACATAGACAGCTCCAAGTACAAGCTTGTAATATGCAAAGCAAGCTCATACTGACAGAAGATAAAACACCCTTTAAAGTTTCATTTGTTTGTTGAGAAACTAAAGCCATATAGAGTGTTCTAGTCTGACTATATGTGTATTCAAATATACGAATAATGAGTTCTTAGTTATGGGCACTCCAAGAGAGGTGAGCTCTGCAGCCTGAACTAGAAGACAGATGACAGTAATAATTATTAATCGCCTAATGATGACAAGTAGATTATGTCAAGCAATGTTCAACACTGTCACTGGGAATATAATAATGTTTGATACATGAATGTATTTCCCCTCATATATAAAAGCAATATGCTTATAGAACAGAAATGTAGCAATAAACACATTTACATCATCCACCCAGAGAGCTCAATCTTGCAATGACTTGTTGTGATTGTTTATCTTATTTGTAAGAGACCACTCACAATGTTAAATGTATATACTGAGCCAAAGTTAGCCTGAAGCAAATTCACATCTGCAATAGCCTGGCAGGACCCAATTAAAACATCACAAAACAAACAAAGAAAAGGAACAGAACAAAGCAAAGAACATAATACAAACTCTCTCTCTCTCTCTCTCACACACACACACACATACATACATATACACACGCATACACACATGCTCACACACACACACACACACACACACACACACACACACACAAACATGCATCATGATCAACTGATGAAAACATGACATGTGGTGATATTTGAGCACCAAGAGTAAAAGAAAATAATCCAGGAAAAATCAATGAAAGTGTCCAGGAAATCAATGTCAGTGTTTTTTTTTTTTTGTTTTGTCTTGTTTTGATTCAATTTGACTCTAAAGTCTCTGTTTAAACAGCATCTCTTTATGTCATCTGGCAGAGCAGTGCAAGTTTGCCTCCACACATTAGCATGCATAGAGCAAAATGTTAATTAGCCAAAAGCCAGTTAAAAGGGGCGGCACAAAACTGTTTTAAAAGGAGGCCATTACAGAGGATTTTTACAGTCAGCAAAGTGAAGGTTGGCGAAAGTCTTGCAAGCAGAAGGGACCAAACCATCTAAAATGTTTCTACACTAAATGCTAATTTGAGGGAGAGGGATGGGGGGAAATGGGAGAAATTCTATAAAGTCTCTCCAATAGATCCAAGCACTGTCACACAGTCTAAGGGCCTTTGTGGAGATTTCCCTTTTGCAAGAGCCAGCCAGGGGGAGTGTTCTACATCTGTCTCTCTCTCTCTCTTTGAAAGCTCAGAAAATACTGTCAATGTAAGACCAAGGGGGAGGCCAAGTCCAGATACCCCCCTCCCTCCCATCTGACCCCATCATACAACATACTGCCATATAAACAAGTTTACATATTTACATATACGCAGCATTATGCTGACATAACACATTTCTGAATCTGTAGCATTTTGAATGGGCTTGTAGTTTATTTTTCTATCATCTGCTGAGTGTGGCACAGTGGATGGGGGACTGTTGACACAGCTGGATGCGGCTGGTCCGCTAAAGGGATCCGCGCTCCACTGAAATCCCTGGTCAACGCATGGTCAAGATGACAGATACCCAAAGAGGCTTTCTACAGATTAGCCCAGGACTCACAGCCAAGGACAGCTAGTGAGGCAGGGACACTCAGCAAGACTATGCTCCTGAGTGTGTGTGTGTGAGTGAGCGAGTGAGTGAGTGTATGTTTGTGAACATGATACATAATGTGTTTACTTATGCTTGTGGGCTTGCAGTACATTAGGCCAGAGAATTTCTGAATGCGTTCTGATATTTAAGTGCACTTATAACCATTGTGCAAAACTAAGTAAACTTGAATAAAATACAATTTCTACAGATCTATTTTGCACAATTTTTATTCAATTTTATTCCATTTTTATATTGAAAATTCAGGTATTTGTTGTGGCCCTATAAAGGCAAAGTTTCACAAAAAGAAATACCATTCAAGTGTAGCTATTACAAGGCAAACTAATTTGCAGTGATGGCAAACAGACTGCTGCTATTCCAACAGAGACAGGCACCCTTTGGTTCAGAGATGCAGTGGGTGTGTACATGACAGGCCTCTCACCACTGGTTCATTACTCTGTGATGCCAAAAGCATCATCCTTACTTCTACTCCTGCGGAGAGCAGAGACATTGCAGAAATGATCACATCACTACAGCCGGCAGTTTAAAAACCTATTATGTGTCCCATTCCGTACCAGAGATATGAAACCTCAACTGTGCATCAACACATGGCAATATATTAGCCAAACACAGTTGGGCATCCCACCATTAGTCTAGCCAAGCCATACACATATTAATACCCACTCATAGTAAGATCTGTAGTTACATACAGGCATGAGGCTAGAGGTAATTGAGAATCAGTCTGCTCTCAACCAAAGACAATAAAAACAACAAAAGAAGCACATAGGATGCATAGCAACTGAAAAGAGAATACAAAAATGCACATCATCAATGTCGGTCTCCTAGTGTGGTATTTTTAATGAGCAACTATAGACCCAGAGGCTGAATTATTCTAAAAGGTTGAACAAACTTGTTATTGATTGCTGTGCTGCTGTTGTCTTTGACTTATTTTGATGTCTGGTTAGACACTTGCTGTAAGCGTGCAATAAAGAGTTCTGCTTCCCTCTTCTAACAACAATGAGTGCTTCTGCCTCATAAACTCAGAACCACTTAAGGACTTCCAGGAAGTCTTTGCGAAACATGTGTTTGTGAAACGTGTGTGTGTGTGTGTGTGTGTGTGTGTGTGTGTGTGTGTGTTTATAAGTGGCTCAGACTCAAATATTATTTATTCTGGGAAACTGAACAGAAGGACCATGTGTTATGTGGAAGTGCAATGCTAAGGATAACACACCCAGTTGTGGAGGCGGAGAGTGTTGAAGGATTGGGGGCGTGTAACTTGGCAAAGCCTGCAGCATCTGATTTGATCGTCTCTTTAACAGAAGTGAGAAATAAAGTAAAATGTACCCACCAAATGCAAAGTCAAGTGTTTTGCTTAAGCATTATAAAACAGAAAGACAAAAAGAAAAAAAAACACAAACCCTAAAATAAAGGTGGATAAAAGTTGATTCTTGGACAAATATCTCCGTAACACCACTGAAGCTTACTGACTATTCAGCATACAGGCACAGACCAATATGCCAGCATACTCCAGTCCATGACCAGGCATTAGATTAGAGAGAATGGCCATCTAAGGGTTAGATTAGGACCAGAGCTAAAATAGGGTCCCTATAGGGTCATGGAGATTTGCACCCCATCAATCTAAATCAACCGCACCACAGACATCTGTGTCCAATTCAGGTGTGTCCTACATGTGAACCAGAGACAGCTTAAGTTTAAAGTATGGTGTATATCTGGACATAGTCATACCAGGTCCATAGGGGCAGACTAAGGGTGCTAAGGGTCTTTAATTGAGAATGAAGTTACCAGCCCATTGTCTGCGTAAAGGTCCAAAAGTCCCATTGGCCTTTATAACACCCATTCCCAGGAAATGCTTCCAAAGTCTGTGTGAGATGTACTTCAGTGCTACAATACTAGAGCCATATCAGGGCCAAATCTGGGCCAAGTTAGGAGCTGGTTTGGTCCAAAATGAGCGTCTGTCTAAGTCCCAGCGTCTGCGTCATCACAGTGCCACCATGTGCCTCAGACATCTGTGACTGCCAGGGGGGTGTTACACTCAGATGAGTCAAGTCTCACACATACGCAAAAAGATGCACACACAGAGAAGAACACACATGAGCATACAAGAACTCAAACACAGAAGCCCACACATACAGATTTAAACACACAGACACATTCACATACATCACATCCACCTAGATTGACAGCCCTGTCTTTACTACATGAAACGGTCTTGGCATTTTCAACCATAATGGCTTTCTCAAAGACCCTAGTGCCCTGGTGGCTGATGCAGAGTTCCTTAGGCTCCTTAGGCTCCAGAAGACAGATCAAAGTCTGACCGACCACTGCTGTTTCTCAGAACACACATAGTATACCCACAAAAATCCTATTTGCAATCAGCACATAATATATTCACTTCTTGGGTTTTTTTATGTTTCTGTTATGTTATCTGCTGAGCCGGCACCTTGACTCAGGCTGTAGTGTTTACAGAGCTCAAGCACTGCATATTGAGTTGTCTGGATCCTTGTCTGCGTTTGGGTGGGTATGGAGCTTCTGCTTGGAGAGATTTGCTGGCCAGTAGGACAGCAGCTAAAAGGAATTAATGGTGTTATAATTTACTTTTTGGAGTCTCTCTCTCTCTCTCTCTCTCTCTCACACACACACACACACACATATTCTCTCTCTCTCGCTCTCTGATCCCCTCTAACTCCCTCTGATTCCCCTACTTTTCTTTCTCTTGCCCCTCTCGCAAACCTTGCTCTCTCTTTTTGTTTTCTTTCATTCTCTATGTGTGTGTGTGTCATCTTTCTGCCCCTCTTGCCTCCTATCATTCCATCAGTGCCTCCCTCTCTTTTTCTCTTTCATCTCACTTCTACTACCTTCCACTCAACAGTGCCTCCAGTCCTCTCTGTATCACACTCCACCCCAAATTATCGCTCTCTTTCCTTCTCTCTTTTTCCTTCTGTCTCTTTCCTTCTCTCCCTCTCTCTCTTTCTCAGCAGCATAACATGGTGTTGGTCTGTTGCAGTATAACTCAATTAAACACAGTGGGCCCAAAGGGGGAACATGCTGCTGCCTCTCTGCTGTTTTGTGTCCCCTCCTCTCTCTGCCCCTGTGTGAATGTGTCTCCCCTCAGTTGCATAACAGCCTTTTATTACACAACACAACGGCAGGGCTTCAAATCAAGGACCTTCGTGACACTTTGCCTCCCCGTTTTGCACCCTCAGAGGACTTTCTATTACCCCTTCATCACTGTCAGAACCATCATCGTCATCATCGTCATGGCCACTGTTGCATAATCATCATCATAGTCCTTGGAGTGTCTCTGGCACCTTCATCATAGTCAGCAACAGCAGCAGCATTGCTTTTATAAACATTAGAAACATCATAATGACCTTTAACTTTATGGTCATGGTCAACATCATCACCACCATCACCATCATAACCACTGTGAAACTTCATGAACATGATAAGCCTCACCTTCAACTTCATGGTCATTAAGATGATGGTGATCAATAATAATCATCATCGTCATCAATACAGCTGTTACATCTGTCATTGTTGTTACTGTGATGAGGATCACCGATTGACAATTGGTTGACGCAGGTTCTATTCCAGAAACCCACATTGCATTTGCATTTGCTAAATGCCAGTTGCTTTACTTTTGTTTCACTTCAAATGGGTCCACTCCTTGGCCTTGAACGAAATGGTTGAAAGCAGAGTCACCACCACGAAGATGTGATGCGTACCGGTGTTGACACAAAAGCACTGTTTTTCCCTGGTTTGTTTACTTCAAGCTTGCCATCCTTGTGCTGTAATTCAAGTATGAGGAGACAGTAGGGGATTCCAGCATGTTATTAGAAGCAGCTGTGTGTATTGATGGGCCTTAAGATTTGACAACTGAAAAGATTCAATTATTAATCACCACTTCTTCTCTCACTCATACTCTCTCTCTCGCTCTCTCTCTCTCTCTCTCAGCCTCCCATATTCTCTCCCAAACTGGAAAAACACATATTTTATGCCCTGACTGGCTCCAAAGTGCCAATGGAGGGGCATTATGCTCTCCTATCAAAGAGTCCAAATGGCTGCATTTATCTAACTACAACTAGAGTGAGATCAAAGATCCCATTCATCCATCATGGCTCTCTTAGCAGTGCATTTACAGGCAGTTCTACAAGCTAGTGAAGGTACTTAAGAGCCATGGTGAAATTATACATCTCTTGTACCTCTTGAGGAGTCAATCGTAAAGCGGTCATTTGTCTAATGCTGTCAAAAGCATGACGGAGGAGACAAAGCCAGCATTCCACACATAGTGTGTCTGTGTGTGTGTGTGTGTGTGTGTGATTGCTTCTGCAACAATCAACTAACATAATGCCAATCTCATCCATTAGCAGCTAGGCTTGCCTATCTTTATTGTGAACCGAAATGACTCACTCTGTGCCTTCACTGTGAAAACACATACACACACATATCACAGACCAGTATCACAAACACTGCATCCAACCCATACACCAACATTATAAAACACCAAGCCCTGAGGACAACTATCTCTGTAAAAGGAAACAGAAAATAAATAGTAGGTTTAATGCCATCTGTTGTTTTCTGGGTGTCTATTTGTTTTGCATGTGGTTAGAGAATAGGTTCTACTCAGACCTGGACTCCTAATTAAATGTTTACGGTATTCTACACTTGTCATTTCTGAAATGTTGATAGAGCCTGAAAGAAACAGATGGGTACGCCTCCCCTGACTGATCCTTAGAGTCCAAATATGTACACACACACCCACATGCACACACACCCACAGCAATTCCTATGTGGAGAGTCTACCCAAGAAGGCTGGAGTCTCAGCAGCACAAATCCACCAGAGATCTCTGAGGCTTTTAGCACATTATGTTGAAATCAGACATAATAACATCCGGGGCAGGGAAACATGGAAATAGAACCAAGGTGAGCTAAATGAGTTAAGCTAAGTGTACACACCTGACACACCTACAGTGTCACTCTTAAAAGGTTCTCCTGCAGAGCCAGAATGATGAAGGAACCTTTTTTCTGTTCTCCCTCTTCCACGGCAGGAGGTAACCATTCATAGACATAACAGTACAAGGGACCATAAGGAATTTTCTCCTGAAAAGACCTGTGTGTGTGTGTGAGCATGTGCATGTATGTATGTGTGTGTGTGTGTGAGAGAGAGAGAGAGAGAGTGGATATGTGTGTGAGTGTGTGTGTGTGTGAGAGAGAGAGAGATAGAGAGAGCGAGAGAGAGAAAGAAAGAATGAAAGAGATGGACCAATTCAGACAGGCCTGTTGGAGTGCTTCTTACAGTCTTGGCAACTAGCATCCCTAATCACTCAAGACGTGTCTCATAAAAAGCATTACATAACACCACCATCCAAACATCAAGAGTTCCACATGGGCACTAATCATTTAGTGAAGATCACACCACAAACCTTGGACTGCTAAACAGGGAGACGTATTAGGCCACTTCACCTCTTTCACAATTACATTAATTAATGGTTACTCAGCCTTTGGGGATTTCTTTACTGTAGAACAACTGAACACAATGTTTTCTTCATGCGTGAATGTAAATTAACCCATATATTGGCCTATAACCTCACATTATCAGCATGAACTACAATCCATCCATTGGTGTTACATGCAATGTATGCCTGCTGAGAACAAAGGACCACCGTGAAGTTCCACATGTGGTATGTCCCTCTTGGCCAATCAGGAGTCACGGTTCACAGACACAGGCCACTCCTCAGCATCAAATCACTGCTCTCTGGCATCAAGGTGCCAAAAAGGTTACCACCCACTTGTCTGGGTTCAGGGTCGGCAAATATTGCTTTCAGAACTACAAGCCAACACACACACGGTACAACAAAATCTTACCAAAAACTGCTTTGTGTGTTGATGTGAGAGCCAATATGAGATTTGGCTGGAATACCTAAAAACTGGACTTCATTGACAATGTGGCACGCCTCACTTTCACCACTCATCAAAAACGTTTCATGGACCAGAAAAACAATATTCCAGCGCGTTTTAATCAGCACACGTGACGACATCATGAGTCCATCTCTTCCTCTCCCTCTCTCTCTTAACCTCAAACCAAAACCAAACGCTTGTTTACACGTATCAGTACTCACCGTCACTGAGAAAATATGAGCCTCTGATCAAATTCATTATATCGGAAATATATTGCAGATTTGACTGTAATAACAAACAAGCTGTGGGACCGAGGCTTTGAACGCGCTCATTCGCGTAGCCAATGGGAGACCAGAGTCCCTTGCACATTGCAATGAAACAAAAGAATAAACACCGCTGCTCGGGAACAATAGAGCGTAGTTCAACCCATGTAGTCAATATTCTCTGTCTTTGTCAACTGTAAAAACAATACATCGTTCGCCTGTTCAACATATTTTAATTGTACGAAATGGTCTGAGTAGGGTAGTTAATGTTTCAGTTTGCTGGACAAAAGCAATCTATATAGACATCTATTCCCTAACATACCTTTGTGAATTGACCACTTGGGCATTCTGTGCAAAGAATATGCGAATCAAGTGTTTACACTAGCAGTCTTTCACGAAGTGAGAAGCTGTTTCAGGTGTAAGGTTAACATGAACATATCAACGTACTATGAATAGTCTAAACATTTTTCGCAGATCTCTGTACCTTGGCTAACATTACACTTACCCTGTGTCGAACGCCCTCAAGAGTCACTTCCCAAAAAGCGATAGCTCCGCTTGTGAGGTGGTGGTAAATAGAAAAAACATCTTGTGCTGCTCGGTCCGATACCCATAGCTCAACAATTCATCAGAACTCATTCATGGTCCTCGTCGAATGCCGAACCATTGAGGTGCAACGATCCATCTGTCGTACTGAAGCGTCACTTGTTGTTCTCTTCACTCAACCAGCAGACAACCGCGCGAAATAACTATCTATCAAGAGCATAACAAAAAACTTGAACAATAAAGATATCACGCTTGCGATTCCAGGGATTCCAGGGGTGCGGGTCAGTTCCCTTCTTTAATACAGTTGAACGTCACACGCCATTTCTTGTTTATGAGCAATGTTTTCCACGGTGCCCATAAGACGCTATTGTGAGCTCCAGCGCTTGCCCTGGATCAAACCATTTCCAAACAGAATGGGGCGACGCTAGAACCCCAAGTACATTGGTTGTAGCGTGGTAGAGGAAAAGGAGGAGGACTAAAGGTTGATGTTCAAGTCGATTAACGATCATGCTGCTATCATCGTTTGGACACCTAACCAAATGCCATTATTCCAAATGACAACCACGTAGACAGGTCGCAATAATATTAATATAATTTCTGTATGAAAATGTGACAATTGGACACATTGTTGTGGATTCTAAGAATCCAAGTGACTCAGGTTATGCCCAGTCACAACCTGGTCACATTAGATTTGAGAGGCTGTGAACACTTCTCAGCGCAATACACACACTCTTCCTCCAACGACTGGCGCTGTCTAGTGCTGAAACGCTCAATGGGAAACATCAGCAAAATGTTCTCAAGTTTACAGAAATGAAAGATTGTAGTTTTATGTAGTAAATAAAGTAAATATCTTCGAGTGTCGCAAAACACAAAAATTACACGAAATCCAACAAGAAATAATAATTTCTGTGCCTCCCAAGTCTTTTGAATTAATCTGTAAAAGACCTACATGCATCCTAAGCTCTCTGAGTTGGCCTTTTCCCCTGAAGGTTTTACCTAAAATACTTGACCCCATAAAGTAGAGTAACTGTCTTTAAGTGTTTTAGATTAGACATTTTGTTTAGGTCCAAGGGACACCACTTTACGTCTTTAGACATTCCAAAAAGATTCCTCTCTGACCAAAAGGGGTGAAATACGGTAGCTTATATAACGTTCTCAAAGGAATCTGAAGGGACTGTTTATTAATTAAGAATGAAAAAAAATTTTATTTTTTTTTGGTTGTTTGTTGTGTGTTGTTTTTTGCGGTCTGCTATGTGAACTACCCACACAATGCCCTCACACTGCTCATTCCTACATAGCCTCTTACACCGCCTCTCTCTCTCTCTCTTACACACACACAAACACACACACTGTGAGAGAAAGAGAGATTTAAAAATAAATTAAGAAAAAATGGTGCTTTGTAGTATGAATAAACTCAGGCTATTTTTATTTTTAATTATTTGGATGCAACTCTTAGTTCTCAATGAAACGGAACATTTTGTACAAGATATCTCCAGCTTCACAAAAATAGGATCACACTTCCCTCTAGTGGTCGCACACCAGCAGTACATCTTGGTCTGGAAAATATGGCTATTTAAATTTCTTTTAGAGAAAATGCCTCAAAACAATGTGTGTGTGTGTACTTGACCCCACAAAATTATACTTCGTTGTTATATTGGATGATATTACAGGGCCATAAAGACTAATCTTGAGATGGGGAAGCTGCTGATGGTGCTCGTTGGTTCTGGCTCAGCTCTGTCACTGATTTCAGAACTGGGAATTAGTTGACAACAACTGAACGGATCTAAGGTCTTGAGTTCATTGCCATTCTTAAAGGAGGAATACATTACATTGCAAGATTACTGTTGAAAGGTATCCTATGCAAGTCATTTTTTATCTATGGAGTTTTCCCTACAGTCACCATTAGTTTTAAGTTACACAATTTCTTAAAGGAACACCAGTTTTAAAGGAAACCTAAACTGAATGAAACGGAAATTGCCTTTAGTTCCATATGGATTGGTGAGAATGTAGAATTGCTTTTAAAAAAAAAAACGGCGGTCATAGGGGAAGAGTTGTACAGACTGACAGGCAGGGACAATGGACATTTTTGCTGTCCCCTCCTCATTGCACAATACTGAAATACTCTTGACAGCACAGGGTCAGTGTTCGGTTGAGCCATTGTGAATTCACCCTAGTGTCACCCTACAAAAAACACAGATCTGGAGGTGGCTTAAAATTGGAAGAGAATCAGAATATATAATAATAATAATAATAATAATAATAATAATAATAATAATAATAATTTATAGTATACTATTGCAAAAAAAAAAAAAAACATGCAGGTTGCTTCATAACTTACCGTAGTGTACTGTAGCCATATATATTTTGGAAGCTAAAACACCGAAAGAAGAAACTAGGTTGCAGGTTGAATGGAAGAAACAATTTGCTATATGTTAGGAGAACGGACAAATGGTAGAATAGGCCTACGGGCACAACGGTTAAATGTGCAATTCTTCTTTTGTTGCCGGATTCGTTTTGGTGCTGCTGTCTCTTTAAGAGAGGCTTCGGGCTGTCACCGCGCATCTGCGCCGCTGAAGGAGGGCGAGTTCTGCATCCCCCTTGAGCAGGTACGTCTGTGTCTTTTCATATCCCTCGAAAAATATACGATTTTATTCAAATGCATCAAAATTTCGATAGACTACAGTGGCCTATTTTTCTCCATCCTTCACAGATGTGCGTTGCTCTGTGAACAGCGTAAAAAAGGAAGACAAAATGGAAGACAAATTGGGCAAAGGACTCACTGCGGGGAAAGTCGCCAGTAATGTGCAGAAAAAATTAACGCGAGCCCAGGAAAAGGTAAGAGAATAAGTTATGTTTGTTCTATGTAAAAACAAATACACCGGCAATCAACGCATACTTGTATTGTTTCTCTGGAATTAAATTGGTTGTTTATTCTTGATGCTGTGTGTGATCATGGATGCTGGTAAGCGATCTGTCGGTTCTCGCGTAAACCTGTCACGACTGCATTGCTGTTTATCTGTTTCTCGAAGCCTCTTAAAAATTAGGCTACATTTCTGAAATTCTCCATCATGATATAGTGGTTTGTGACTATTAAATAGCCGTGCAATGATCATAAAAGGAGTTACAGCTAAACGGTGCAGTAAATGTTATAACGCATTTGTAGTCATTTGTTTTGGATAGGCCTGGAATAACGCAAGCCGACGAATCCTGAGAAACCTTAATTGAACAGAGGGGGCGGTAGGCTTCCGGAGTCGCTGATAGACGTGCAGTCAAAAGTTGTAGATTGCTACTAAATAATGATATAGCATCTGCAGACACATATCACATACAGGCGATCAGATTATACATGTATTATCTTGAGCAGACAGGCTAGGCCAACAGCGGAATAGAGTAACCCCATCTCCACAAACAATATTGAGGATAAGACCGTGCATCATGGTTAACACAGCGTTGTTGTTGAGGGCACCATAGCCAACTGTGCATAAATTACACAATTCAACATTTTGTGCCCCCTTTTCGCGGTGCGCTTGTTGTGGGCCAACACTCAGAAGGGCGCTACTAAAATACGTTTGTTACGATGCTTTGTGTATTATTTTTTGTTTCTTTGTTGTCATGGTTAGTGTATTATTGGATCCTCATCTGTGGAAAGACATGAGTTTAATGACTATACTTTCAACCTACATTGTAAAAACATTAAAATAAATTCCACAGGGAGACGTTTGAATAGGTTTTGCACATATTTCTTCTACATATTTCATGTGACTGATTATATGATTATATTGTTAGCTTAGCATTTGTTTTTCATTTACTATATTCAAAAATATATTTTTAATTGAGTGAAATTACACAGAAGACATTTGTTATTTGTTAGTTATTTGTTAGTGACTGGCTTAGTGCAGGCCATTGGGAGAAAATGGGACGTGGCATGGCCTGTTGGACATACTGTAAATATAGCTGCCCATAGCCAATATCAGTTTAGGCTACTTCATTTAGCTACATCAGTCAGAAATCTGTTCATCAAATCACACTCAGACCCGCTTTGCTCATCATATGACCATGTCATACATAGTGACATACTGTACATGACGTCTGTAGCAGAAATGATACACAAGATATTGGAGAACATAAACTTTGAATGAATATTGTATTTTACTGCAGAGCTCTTTCTCTCTCCTTCTCTCCCTCTCTCTCTCTCTCTCCCTCCCTCCCTCTTTCCCTCCCTCCCCCTCTATTTGGAATAGCAGTAGATTAAAATCGGGTGGGGGACAAAGTGTGAATATAGTTACAGCTGCCCGATTCAAATCAAGAAGCAGAGTGGAATAAACTGATAGTGACATTGTTTAAATACAAATGGTATATAGACAGAGCTCTATTGCCTGTACTATTTACAGGCCAGATTCACATCCAGCGTGAAATCAAAAATATACTCCTCGATCCATGTGACAGTTCAATAAAGGGGTTTCAAACATCAAACGCCTTTCTCTCTCTCTCTCTCTCTCTCTCTCTCTCCCTCTTTCTCTCTCTCTCATCCTTTCTCTTTCTCACACAAACATTCTCTGTGTCACAGACTATGTTATTTTCCCTGATTGCCAATACACCTACTTCCTCATACAAATCACTATTTTCTCCAAAAAACTGTGTGTGTGTGTGTTGCATGTGTTGACTCCAGGTTCTGCAGAAGCTTGGAAAAGCTGATGAGACAAAGGACCTGGCGTTTGAAGAAGGTGTCATCAACTTCAACAAACAGTTGGTGAGAGATTTAGAAAAGCAGAACTCACTTTTCTCCCTTTCGTACGTACCTCACACAACCAGGGCTGTGCATCATTAGTTGTGCAGTGCAGTTACTGGACCTCCCTCTGGACACTAGCCAGAGAAGCTAGCACCCATATACCTCTCACACATAGCAGACTCCACTGAAAGATAAGGACCAGAGCTATTATGTACTGATGCCTGCTGGTCCTCTCTCTGCCTACCCCATAAATGGCTGATTCTATGTCTTCACTAATCTGCAAAGCACAGGTTCCTCTCACCAGCCAGTCTAAGATATGATATGAGCAGTAGAATCCTTACCTCAGATAACTCAGATAAGATAAATAGTCCACCACAGATGTTGGTGGTCTCATGTCTTGGCTGATTCTGGTCCTCTCTCATACAGGCTCTATGCTTGTCTTTGTGTTTTTGTGTGCTAGGCGGAGGGCACCAAGCTACAGAGAGACCTGAGGGCATACCTCGCCGCCGTACAAGGTACGAACAAGCATTGAGACAAAGGGTGTTTGTGTGAACTTATTTGTTTGTAGGGTTGTTTGTATGTACTTGTATCTGTGTTAGTATGAGGAGGAGTGTTTGTTTGTGTGTGTGTGTGAGTGTGTGTGTGTGTGTGTGTGTGTGTGTGTGTGTGTTTGTTTGTGTTTGTATTAGTCAGTACTGCAGTATCAAATTGATGAGGCTAAATGAATAAATGTCAGTTTAAAATGCAAACTGAAGTGGAAGGTGTTTGTCTGCAGCCATGCACGAGTCCTCCAAACGTGTGCAGGAGTGTTTGGCAGATATGTACGATGACAACTGGTATGACAAAGATGACGTGGACTCCACTGTAGAGGTTAGCATGGATGGGGCACTTTGAAATTTGTGTGTGTGTGTGCGCGTGCATGTTATTTAAACATGTGAGGAAGATGTCTACTTTTATTTTATCTAGTTTATTGTTTTTATTCATTATGATGACTGTTCTCTTTCCCTCCTTTTTTGCATTTGCTATTGTGTTGTATCTTTTCATGTGTATGTTGTGTACACCTCTGAGCACCCACAGAGATGCTCGCCTGATAATGTGTGAAATGTGTGACTTTATCCCTCCAGCTGAAGATGCCACTATTAAGTTAAGGAACATGTTCTTGTGGAGGTAAAATTAGAAAATTAGATGCAGTGGTTTAGCTGTGATAGCAGCCTTAGTGGTGTTCAACATGGAGATATTACTGCATGGGCCCAGCCCAAGTCTAATGCAGCAGCTGTGGTTCCAAACTTAGCTGGAACCAGGTGCAACTTTATTAGCAATGTCAGCATTACTCTTATCAAGGTTTATAACAGAAACTGAACAGTCATTACATGCAACTGCAGTAGTCATTAACAGAATAACATCATCATCATTACATGTCGTTAAAGCTCAATTGGTCATCGTGATCGTGACTATAAATCTTTCATCACTAAGTAAGGCAAACAGTGAATTTCAACATCGATGATAATGGGATGTTTGTTAATGAATGCTGTAATGAAAGCTTAAATGAAGTATTGACCACATATTAGCATAGCTGTATATGTAGCTGTAGTCATAAGTCTTTTATTTTAGCTGATATACTGTGATACAGCCTACAGGTACACTGTGGTTGTATCGTGATGGATCTTCCTCTGTCAACTGTTTGTG
Organism: Tenualosa thibaudeaui; assembly: GCA_027481765.1. Taxonomy (NCBI): domain Eukaryota; kingdom Metazoa; phylum Chordata; class Actinopteri; order Clupeiformes; family Clupeidae; genus Tenualosa; species Tenualosa thibaudeaui. The sequence continues at coordinate 6,856,258 of JAIFZK010000071.1, forward strand.
TTATAGCACAGTATAGCCTAGCCATGTTGGAGATATAGTAGATCTTCATTTTTTTTGCCAACCTGACATACAGTAGTTCCTAGTTGATGAAGCAAAGGCTTGGTGTAGAAGCCTTCTCAGTCCCATAGTAGCATTATAGGTGTCTAGGTTTGGCCATACATCCGTTGAAAGTGAACTAAACACATGCATTTTAATTAATTTGAATGTAAGTGTTGAATGTAATGTTTACTGTGCTAGAGGCTAGATTCCTCAGGTTCCTCATTCATATCCTACATCTGCTTCAACCCTTTCTCCACTATTCTCATCTGCAGGATTCTGATCTCTTGTGGACTGATTTTCATCAGAAGCTAGTGGACCATGCCCTGATCTCCATGGACACATACCTGGGCCAATTCCCTGACATTAAGGTATAGATGATACTGTAATACTGGATGCCCCTCTCTATAAGTCCACTGAGAAGGAGAATTTGAGGGTTACAGTCACAAGTATCTATATTTCTATATTTGTATGATTTGTATTTATGTTTTTATTTGGAGAATATAATTCCAATGGATATTTGGGCATGGAGTGTAGTAAAATTAATATGTAGTTTATTGACTCCCATCACAGTGAGGCTCTGTTTGTATTTCCAATTTGAACTCCTCCTTCCCCTAACTCCTGCTCTCCTCTCAGGCCCGCATTGCCAAGCGCGACAGGAAGCTGGTGGACTTTGACAGTGCCCGGCACACCTACGCCTCTGTGCAGAAAGGAGAAAAGAAGAAGAAGGACGGAGGCATCAAGATCACCAAGGTAACACCCTTCCACATCGCAGACTATAATACAGCAATAACGGCAATAACAACCATTTCAAGTATTACTTTACCTAATAAAGATGAACATCCACACTGTACTCTATACCAACAACAACATAAATAACATGTTGGGGAACACTTTTTATGAATGATACAAATGCTGACAGAATTGTAGGCATTACATTCATTAACATGAAGAGAGCTTTTTTCATTGTAAACATTGATCAGTAGGAAGTTGATATTGTTGAGGCTCCATTAGTCTTCTTTGTTATCATAATGGTGTGAACAGAGCTGTACATGGAGCAAACCCAGAGTGCCAGCTGGCCTAATGGCACCAAAAAGTGGCATTAGTCCTTGGGGGGATAGAGGTGTCACCTGACTAACCTGATCTGACAAAGCAGTTGAAAGGCCCATTAACTTTAACTGGATACACCTGGGGCGTCTCAGAGTGGAGCCTGTTGGTTCTCAGGTTAAAGTAGAATGTGAGATTGAAACAGGTCTGATTCTCTTTTTGTGAAGTACAGGCACCCAAACTCTAGATAAATCATTAATTTTTTCATAGTCTTTTCATAGTCTGTGTTCAGTATAGTACAGTACACATTAGTAGGCAAACATTTGCAGTATATTTCAGAATTATTAGTTAGTTATTAGTTATTTATAATTCTTTCCCCTCAAACTACACCACATTAATAGAAAACCAGCAAACTGTTTATGCAATATGAGTTTTTGCTGCTCTCCAATTGGTGTGCATGCTGGGCCACACACAAACACAGGAACACACACACGCTCACACACACACACACACACACACACACACACACACACAGACTGCCGATTTAAGCATTGTTTTTCTTTTGATGTGTTCTGTAGCCAGTGTCTCTGCTGGAGAGGGCGGCTCCTCAGTGGGCCCAGGGTATCCTGTCTGCACATAACGTCGCCCAAACAAACCTGTCCAGGAATCAGGTAACATGTAGCAAATGATCACACACACAAACACACACACAGAGACATATGCACAGAAACAAGGGAAAACAAGAGAAAAGAGAGAGACATAGATACATACACACAAAAGAGAGAAAAAGTGACACACATACAGACACATTTACACATACATCTCATGCACACTCAGATATGCAAGTTTAGTTGTACTCAAGTCATTGCAGTTTATGAACATTTAGTGCATTTTTCAGGGTCAGTTTTGTCCATGATCATTGATAGCTGAGCTCTCTGTACTCCCTTTGATGGACTGGTACTGTTGTGTGTGTCATGTTAGGCTGAGGAGGAGCTGGAGAGAGCTCAGAGGGTGTTTGAGGAGATCAATGTGGACCTGCAGGAAGAGCTGCCATCCCTCTGGAACAGGTGAGTATTTCTTCTCTCCTAGCATGGTTTATCATCACAGCATCACAAATCCTTTACATGACGGCTAAACTTACTCAAGACCAAAGATTGTAGAGCTCTGTGCTCCGCTTTTGACTCTTAGCTCAAGACCCTCTCCATAGTTCAACTGGCTGCTGCCAGGGTTGCAAATATGCACTGGTGTGCTTCATGAATGCTGGGGAATCAGGAATATGGAGTAATCTTTGTGTTTTTTCTACTTGCAATTCTTTTTTGGGCACTGGCTTTCTCTCCTATCTTTGTCTTCTCTCTTCTCTTGTATCTCTTTTTTTGGTCTTTCACCATTCATGCTTCCTTTCATCAATCCTGAACTCTAATGCTTTTTCTTTCTTGTTTCTTCTCCGCTTGTTTCTTCTTCTCCTCTCATTACTTCTCTTCTCCTCTCACCTCCTATCTTGTGTCAGCCGTGTGGGGTTCTATGTGAACACATTCCAGAGCGTTGCTGGGCTTGCAGAGAAGTTCCACAGGGAACAAGGCAAGGTAAGGACACCATCAGATTCCATTACATTAAATCCCTGTGAAGTAATATTCAGAGAGGCATTGTGATTGTGTCTAGCTTCCCTCAAAGGTAAGCTAACTGATGCTTACCTAATACTTTTGTAACAGTCAGGAAATTCCTCCTCAAAATCCTCTGGCTCTTCATTTTCATCCTCTGAGTGCTAATCAAATAGGCTTTTGTGCTGTCCCTCACAATGGGTGAGGTGTTATACAACACACCATGGTCCTTTCAGCTCACTCAGCTGTGAAATATATGACCTGTGATAGAGGAAAAGAATGCCATTAGTTAAGGGTCAGTGATTTTATATTTCAGGCAAGAAAAAAAATATTATTTATTAATCTCTCTCTCTCTCTCTTTCCTCTCTAGCTGAGCCAAAATCTGTATGATAACCTGGTAAAGGTTGAAAATCAGGAGACCCGGTATGCCACAAATTGTTTCTATCCATAAAATTTACATTCAGGAGAAATGAGTGGGAAATGTGTAGGAGAATACAAATATGCTGGTGTGTGTGTGTGTGTGTGTGTGTGTGTGTGTGTGTGTGTGTGTGTGTGTGTGTGTGTGTGTGCGTGCATGTGTGTGCGTGCATGTGTGTGTTAGAGAGAGAAAGCATACCTACCCAGTGTGTGAGTGTGTAGGCTCTGTGTGGGTGTGTGTGTGTGTGGGTGAGAGAGAGAGAGAGTGTGTGTGTATGTAAGAATGACAGAGAGAGTGCTAACCTGCTGTCTGATGGTTAACAAACACAAGTGAATAACAAGCACACCACTCCTACAGAAAAACAGGGGCCTGTGGGGCAAGGACGACGCCAGCCAGTGCCAGGAGGTAACCGCTCTGAAGGGCAACAGCACTCTGTGTGTCTGTCTCTCTGATTCACGCTTGTACCTTTCAGCCTACCGCCTCTCCCAGGGTCAGCTGTGCTAATGCTCCCAACAGACCTGAATTAGCCTTAGCTAAGATAGCACTCCTCACCTACCCATGCTAGTGTTCCTCACTTCCTCAAGTTAACCATGCTATTGCTAGTGTCCCTCACTTACCTAAGTTAGCTATGCTACCGCTCTCTGTCTGGTTCCTCATGTTAGCCACTTAGTAGCCTACTATATGTCCACCACGCATGCTTGTGGTCCTTCTGAGTCATCCATCTAGTGTGCGCCACACCTGGTTTTTAGCAATAGTGGTCGTTGTGTAGGCCATATTTGTCATGGCCATGGATTAGCTATGTAAGTGCTCAGTCTGAATTAGCCTGACTGGAACGTACCTCTAACTTAATGGTGATAGCTTTGCTAGTCATACTGACATTATGAGTTAGACCTGTAGTTATAATATTAAGATTTAGTTGTTCTAATTTAGCAGCCTATGTTTTCTTGTATGTTGTTGTTATGCTGATATATGGTATATGGATATACTTCTCACCCACTGTAGAAGTGACTAGTAGCAGGTTACTGGCTGTTTCCTTTGACATGATGAGCCTTGCAAGTTAGACTACCAAGGCCTATGTTTATCACCATGCTGCAATGTAAGTCTGCAACTGATCTGCATCTTTTGCCAAGTTATGCTAGTGCTTTCACCCCATTACAGGCAAACCGGGACTGTGCTTCACACCTAGCCTTCCTGTAGACCTACCTGTTTGCATGAGTGAATCATGATGAAGCCCTGTATAGATCAAGAGGCTTTGTTGAGTGCTCTTGTGACTGGACATGTCAAATGTCTCATTCTCAGTCAAAATCCAAGTATTTGGGTTCTTTCATTATGAGTAGTTCCTAGCTGCTTTGCGAGTTTCTCATCCCAGTCCTCTGAAGACCAGAGATTCAACAACATTAGATGACCTGGCATCATATTGTGGTTTGAAATGGTGTGCATAGCCTGGTGTATGTACTAGTGACACTTTGGGACAATTGGTCAATGCCCTAGATGTGTACTATGTGAATATTTACAGACAACCCTCATAGTTGATCTTGATTAGCCTACTGGTTTACATTATATCTAATCTGTTGAACCACATTGATGGGCATTGTCTAATATGTTGTTGAGTCACCGATTCAGCTAAACAGGATTGTGTGTTGGGAAACTCATCCAGCGGCTCTGAACTCTTCAGGCAAGGAAGAACTTTATTCTAAAAGAATTAAGACGTAATGATTTGGTCTGCAAAAAAGTTTTTGTTCTGTGTATTGACAACTCCTCATTTGGTTTACAGCTGCTTTTAACAAGGCCACTAACAAACAACTAACCAATGCAAAGACATGCTCCAGTAACCAGACTGTAACTCGCTCAGGAATGGCTCTCACCCTGACCTGATGGGCATTGATGCCTGTATTTGTTGCCATGCCGACTGCTGTATGTGGTACTTGAGAATTTAACCTTTACATTTGTGTCACCATCACCAGGCTCAGTTAGTATGGTTTTGTGAAAGGATAGCTGATTTTGTGGAAGGATAGCTGGCAAGCACTAACAGTGTGTTGGAGACAACTTGGAATTTTACCACACTGAATTTCCCAGTTTCCACTTCCCTTTTAGCAAGAAGAAAGTTACTTAAAATTGTGTGCAGTTGTACTCTGGAAACTCTGGACTTCTAGGTTGTCTGATATACCAGCTAGCAGCAGAATGTAAGAAGTCACCCAAATAGCAGCTAGTTCCAATCCAGAATCTATTTCAGATGCTTGTTTATTTAACTTGTTTATTTATGTTTGCTTGTTTGTCTGTCTGCAAAGTTCAAAGGGTGAGGGAGCAGACCATTAGGGGCAGAACAAGTGTGAACGAGAGCCCATCTTGTATGTTTGCTCTGTGCATGTTTTAGTCCAATGACTGATCGTGTTTGTGTGTGTATCAGAGAGAAAGAGAGTGCGAAAGAGAGAGTGTGGGTGTATGCGTGTCTGCAAGGCAAATAGATTGATGCTTTTTTTGTATTCCTGAAAAATGCTTTTGTGCATGTCGGTCTTTAGTGCTGTGCAGTCTAGGATTGGCATTTGATGCGCAGTGGTGAGAGAGGAGGAAAGGCCTGGGGAGACCAGCATGTGTTCGCCAGGCCATTATTGATCAGGTTAAATATGTCCCCATATAATGTGTCCAATCCCCGCCCTCTCTCCCTTTTGTCTCTTTGTGTCCCATGTTTAGTGGGCCAGATGGGGCTAACCACACCCTGGGTGTCAGACCTCCACCCATACCCAAGTCTCCATCTAAGGTATGTGTAGGAGTTACATACAGCACAGGCAGACTAGCAAAGGAGGCTGACAGATGGTATCATTTTCAAGGATTCAAGGATGTTTAATGTCACATACATGAAAATACCAGATGTAATTACATCTGTTTCTTAGCTTATCCTGTGCATCAGTGAAGGGGAGTGTGTGTGTTTGGGGGGGGTTATGTAATTTTGAAATAGGAGCAGTTTGATACCTTATCTTGTCATGTCTGTTAAGTGGTAAACGTTAAGCCCAAAATACCTGTGAATGGCTTTGAATGGCATCCCAATGCCGCGCCCCCAAAAAAAACAAAAAAAACCTAAGCCCTCAAAGACCTGACTGATTGACTTCATGATTTGCTGATTCATGGCAGTTAGGGCAAACGTTTTTTGGAACAAGGGCAAAGGGCTTTTGGGGGTACATTGAGATTCAACCAGTATATCGTAATATACTCTAATAATTAAATGCCTTTGATGTTGGATGTTGACCTGGAAGTGTTACTGAAAGATACACCTAAGTCTAATTCTTTAATGCATCTAACACCAGCTGAGGCCCGCTGTGCCCCCGCCGCCCAAAGTCACACCATCCAAGGAGATGAAGACGGAGAACATCATTAACCTCTTTGACGAGGCGTCCACGCCAAACATCAGTGTGACCTCCCCAACTCAGGTCAGCATCCATTAGACCTTCGTCCTCTACCCTTCTCAGACCTCTGTTGTCACCCCCCCCAAGTATCCCATAATATCCCCTAGGTCACTCTCAAGTCTAGTGCTCCATGGGAAGAATAACAGTGCTGTACTGTGTTTTAGCCAATAATGGTTCTACATTATTAGACATTATTAGACCAAGGACAACTCTTATATTTTAGGTTTGGTCTGCTGTCCTTTGAAAAGAGTGTAGGAGAATATCAGAATATTTTGGACCAATAGCATTACACAATTTTGTTATGGAAAAAAAACGTTCTCTTTGGATGAACTTATGACCATTTACAGACTATTTAAAGATGCTAACCAAATGTACTATTGAAGCCCATAGAATGTGGGCATCAGTGAATCCCAAGACCCAGTAATAAATATTTTTTAGGTGATGGAAAAAAATGGTAAACTAAATTATTTCACATTCTGTAGTAGTTTGGGTCATATAGAGTTGAGATTCTATTGCAAAGTATGAAAGTATGAAGTATAGGATCCGTAGGCTTAACAGTGACCATGTTCTGCCATCCAAACATGTGTTTTCTTTTCCCTTTGTTCCTCCATGGTGAAGTTTTGGTGGAAGTAGGCAACTCAAAGACTGGTGTGTTTGTGTTGTGGTTACATCTGCCTGCAAACCTATTCAATTGAGTGAATGTTACTAGTTTTGCCCAGCTAATTAGAATATAACAAGATATTCTTGGTATTTGTAGATAGACCCTTCCTTCTTTGTTAAGTGTCATGTTAAAGTGTCATGTGTAAGACAAGTCCAGATACAGTATTATTGTGTTTTTGTGTTTAATTAAGAACAAGCTAGAACATACTAGAACATACATACCTAATAATACTGAGAAGATTCATATTAAAAAAGTAGGGATGTCAAAACATGCAGCCCCTGGGCCGGATCCGGCCCATCACATAATTTCACACGGCTTGAAAAAGCTTGAAAAGAATTGGCCTGCTTGAAAATAGTTTCAAGTGAGGAAATCAGAACACAGAACACAGACCCCTTAGGACTGTGACATTGATGTTCAGAAACACAAGGAAGACAAGGTATGGCGGCCCTCTGAGGAAAATCGTGATGCTCATGTGGCCCATGATAAAAATTTGTTTGACACCCCTCACCCCTCAGGAATTTAGTGTAGCTTGGATCTTAGTGGTTATGCAATAGATGTCTTCAAGAGCAGAGGCTTTCAAAAACTCAATTGAAAAGTGTATAAATGGTTTGCATTGTGAATGTGAAACACACACACGCACACCAGTGATGCCTACGGTGTCCTCAGTGGTCGTGCTCCCAGTCTTTCCCCTCTGTGAGTGTGTGTGGTGTCTTCCTCTGGTGACAGTTCGATGCTCCTGGTGCCGGCAACCTGCTAGACATGGACCTGGACTCTCTCTCTGCTATCAGCCCCGGAGCCCCGGCCGCTAGCGCTGCCGCCCAGGTGTGTGTGTGAGATTAGGTGTGCATGGACAGACAGACAGTCAGTCAGACAGAGAGATAGATAGATAGATAGATAGATAGATAGATAGATAGATAGATAGATAGATAGATAGATAGATAGATAGATAGATAGATAGGTAGATAGTGCAAATTGTTAAAAAGTGTCATGAGTGTGTCATAACGTAAGTATAGTGGAAGTAAATGAGCAAGTAGTGTGTGTAACTGTGCAGGTTATGTGTGTATAAGTGTGTGTGTGTATGTGACAAAGAGAGGAAGGAAGAGACAAGAGGACACAGCATGCATATGTGTGTGTGTGTGTATGCGTGCGTGTGTGTGTGTGACAAAGGGAGGCAGGAAGAGTCAAGAGGACACAGCATGCATATGCATGCGTGTTTGTGCATATGTTTGTGTGTGTGTGTGTGTGTGTGTGAGAGAGAGAGCAGCAGATCTCCATTTGCAGGAGAGTGAGTGGATGGCAGAGGTTTTAAATTGGAAGCCAATAGGATTCTGCAGGAGGCAGATCTTGACGTGAGTTGGGACGTTGACCAGGAGGTACCACATGACTTCCACAGAGACAGAGAGATAGATGCTCATTCACCCTCATATACCAGCAGACTCCGGTTCAGATACAGCTAAGAACAGACCGGTATACATCTTGAATCCAGATAACTATGATCTAGCTCAGGGGTTTTCAATCAGTGGTCCACTTGGCCCATTGGTCATCTCTGACTGTATGTGATTTAGTGTAACCATAAATTTTAGATTTAGAAAACAAGGTGCTGTTGTTTGTGAATGATAATAATAATGTAAGTAACTCAAAATTGTAAACACAAAGGTTTGAATACTAAAAGCAAATGTTAAAATAGTGTCAATCTAATCTGTCTTTCATGGTTGTGCCTGCCAATGGTGGAATGTGTCCCCGTCATAGATATATGCACAACAAGAGATACTTCAGTTCCTTTGCTCCTTAGGGTCACAGTGAGTTTAAAACCCCTGATCTAGCTAAGCTTCGATTTAGCTCATGTACAACTCAGATATAGACTCTGATCAGACTCATCCAGATCCGGCTCTGACCTGGCTCAGATCCGGGCTGTGTCCACTCCAGAGTCTGTTGTTATATGAGTGGTTAAGCACAGCTCTGTCTGGTGCCGCTATATCACATAACTCTTGATTTGTACATTCATTCTTCTTCTCCTCTTCTCTTCCTCTCTCCCTCTCTTCTCTATGCCAGGATGAGAACTGGGACTCTTGGGAGGTAAGGGTTTTGTTACGCACATAATTAACTGCAGTGACTTTTTTCATTAGCTCATAATTGGTGTCAGGGATGCCAGTCCTAATCTTAACTGTTGTCAAAACCTACAGGTTCCCTGTAGAGTTAGTATGTCGGAACGCACTAATGTGCTAGATTTTTTTTGTTTTTTGAGTTGCAAAGGTTCTATATTTCCAGTGTTCATGAGATTGTTTGTTTATTCTGTTTGATCTTTTATCTCGTTTAATTATTATTTAATTATTATATTGTTATATTATTATTAAATTTTATTTATCCTTATATTTCTGTGGTGTGTAATGGCTTTCAGTATTGGTTTCTGTCATGCATCAAATGACTTTTTCTTCCTATAGTCAAATTTGAATGTTTTACCATCAAACACAGATATTATAGTGGCGTGGTGTGTGTATACGTATCATGAAAACCAAAATTCACTATTCTACACTCTACTTTCACGGTTAGCCAAATAGCCAAGTCAAATAAAACCAAATCTAACATTTTTATTCATTTCCAAACCTATACATTTACATTTATGCATTTAGCAGACGCTTTTATCCAAAGCGACTTACAACTCATCAACTATCAAGTGTTCAGGGCCAGTCTCCCCTAGAGCAACTTAGGGTTAAGGGCTTTGCTCAAGCGCACAACGGTGGCAGCTGGGATTCAAACCGACAACTTTTCACGCTAGCCAGGTTCCTTAACCACTACGCTACCACCACCCTATTCCCACCCAATAGATAAATAGATCTATAGATACATTTGGCAAGGTTTCTGAGATTGCATTTGTATAATTGTGAAATAAGTTGATGATAAGTTGATGGTATCTGATGATAATCATGAAGCCTAGTCTGTGTTGTTTGAATCTTAGAATTGGTTTGGCTCACCTGTTTCTTACACCCTTGTTTACTCCTGTTAATCTGGCCTGGCTTCACGACATTCTCATCTGGGGACCTCTGCGTTCCTTTTGCCATTGTTCATACACAACCCCCCTTTGCCCCTTGAAATTACCCCTTTCGCTGCCCCTTCCTCGGCCACCATGCCCTTCACCCCCCCTCCCCCACCCCCACCCCCACTCCCCACTTTAGCAAGACGAGTCCCAGCAGCCCGCGGCTGCAACTGTGGACCCCACTAACCCTGACTGGGGGGATGACCCCACAAAACCTAACTGGGGCGACGACCCAACCAAACCCAACTGGGGCGACGATGACCCTACTACGCCGAATTGGGGCAATGACAAACCAGTCCAGCCGAATTATGCTGATCCCACCAACCCTCACTGGGGCGATGATGGAGAAACCGCCTCAGCTGAAGAAGCTGCTCCTGATGACACTGCGACCGCTGCTGTTGACGAAGGTGTCGTTGACGAAGGTGTCGTTGACGAAGGTGTCGTTGACGAAGGTGACGTTGACAAAGGTGTCGTTGACGAAGGTGTCGTTGACGAAAGTGCCGTCGACGAAAGTGTCGTCGGCGAAGGTGGCACCCCAGAAGCCACTGATGACGGCACCGCTTCTGCTGAACCAGCTCAGGAAGAAGGGGAACAGGTAACCGTCGGTGATGGACCGGCGGCTGCGGTGGCTGCGTCTTATTGGTGGACGGCGGGGCCAAGGCTCCGGGCATGCTCAATTAACCGCATGGCAACATCTGGCTGGCTGGCCATTGGCCCCTGGGATGCTTGGCATGGGACAGTGGCAGAGACGCCGGACGCCGGGCACTCCTTTTTTTTCTTTTTTTTGGGGGGGGAGGGGGGTTAGAGGAGGGCGTTCGCTCTTAAAGAAAGGCTCCTGAACTTGTCCCTGTTTGAGCTGGATTTTGGGGTTGGTTTCTTTGAAAACATATTGGTGTTTATAATATTTTATAGTCATTATTAGTAAATATCTCCAATTTTAACTTCAATCTAAATTTGAGTTAGATTTTAGTTCCTCTCACATACAATTCTGTTCTTTTTCCAAAGCCGACATGCAAAAGTATTTGTCTTGCTCCTTTATTAGGCTTTTTGAGGAACTGAAATCGTTATGAACTCTCCAATGGGGACAAATCAAGACCCTTTGATCTTTAAGGTTATAGAGTCTCTGCTGTTATAGTTTCCAGAACCTTTTTGGTGGTAGTGCTGTAGCTGGGAAAACTAACCACGTGTAGCCCCTCCGTTTCCTTCCCAAAGGATTTAGGCATGGTCGGAATGCCTAAACACTCCAAATTTTTGCACACACAGAGCCACTACTTTGGCCATCGATTACCCCGTCCTTCAAGAGTCAAAGTATGAGCCGGGCGATCAGGCCCATGTGTGCAAAAAGTCCTGGACGTACTTTGTTTGTGTTTGTGTTGTGCTGTAGTTGTTGTAGATGATTCAGGCCTGATCCTGTGGTTCTTGACCCCATAAGCCCCTTATATAAACACACACGCACACACACACACATATACACACACACTCACTGAGTCTGTACTTTGTCCTCTGCAGGCCGCGGAAAGCACGGAAGCTGCACCAGCAGCAGAGAGTGCCCCAGTTGCTGAAGCTGTGAGTAGTTTTGCCTCCATGCTGTACAACGTTTTCAAGGGTCCTTTTTTGGAGATGAATGTTTATGAATCCATTTTGTACTTGAATAGTAATCATCAGTATCAGCCTACATCACCTCTATGATTATTCAACAACAGTCAACTGTCATTTTCAACATCTAAGGATCCTTTACATTATTGAGCAATAATGTAACATTGCTTAAGCTATATGAGTGGTATTAAATCTGATTGGCTGCATGTTTGTTTTTTCACCCTCAGCCAGTGGAGACTGCTGAATCCACAGAGGCTGCTGATATGCCGCCTGGATTCATCTTCAAGGTAACTCATACGTCGGCATTTAAGGGTACACCACATTCACCAAACAGCCTGAAAAAATTAATGTTTATATGCCTTTATTTACCTTGCTTACACCCCCAGGTCCAGACAATGCATGACTATGTAGCCAACGACTCTGATGAGCTTGAACTGAAAGCAGGGGATGTAGTGCTGGTGGTCACCTATGATAATCCTGAGGAGCAGGTCAGATATCATTCTTACTGTAGTTTGACATGACAACCAACTATGAACCAACCAAGTTCTATGTTCTATATTCCATTAATTTTAATTGGGGACAGCCTGTGAGAACAGTGAGTTTAGCAAAAACAGTTGAGCAAAGTTGATTATCATGCAAATTAGGGGTGCATGATAAGATGTGAACAGCAGCATCTTTCACGGTTGTAAAATGAAAGGAATATGGCATTGCACTTTCATTATGTATGTATTCTCATCATGATATGCCACTATTGGCTGTTTCGCTTGTTGGTAATTTACAATGAGACTGTCTTCAGTGTGTGTGTGTGTGTGTGTACATGTACTTTTGTTTTGTGTGGCTGTGTGTGTGTTCAACTGTGTGTGTATGTGTGTGTGTCTGTGTGGGTGTGTGTGTGTACACGCGCACTTGCATTAATGTGTGTGTGTGTGTTTGTGCTTGTGTGTGTTTATCTGTGTGTCTATGTGTGTGCCCATGTGTGTGTAGGACGATGGCTGGCTGATGGGTGTGAAGGAAAGCGAATGGCAGCGGACCAAAGACATGTCCACTAAAGGTGTGTTCCCTGAGAACTTCACCCAGAGACTGTGAGCCCCTGTGCCAGCCTGCCCATGCCATCCCATGCCAACACCACACGCCTGGCGACCAGAACCACTTGCAAGTGGACACCAGACCAGACACGTCCCAGAAATCTGACCCATGTCCTGTCCTGTCTTCTCGCCTCTACTCGAGTTTCATCCACCCTCCTGAAGCCCCACTGAATTCTGGGATTGATTTGCAAAGTCCTACGTCACTCTCCACCCATTGATCCACTGGTTGTTGAAATGCAGGGGTCACATACCGATGGTTGATTGACTGATCGATCGATAGCTTGATTGGCTTGTTGGTTGGTTTTAGTGGTCTCTCATATTGTCTGCTGTTGTCTGTTTTCTCAGACAGCCACATCTGTCTGAATAGGCTGGATAGTTACTAAGTCAAACATATTGGTAAGCATTTAAGACTGTGATATCATAGGAGATAGCCCATGCGGCTCCAGAAGGATGAAATTGGTTTGTTATTATATTTGTTGCACGGATCTTCCTGAAATAGTGATGTTGCTAAGTGTAGACCTTCATTGTTTGTTCTAACCTTTGGAAAAATCTATGAGATAATACACTTGAAACCTCTCCCAATACCTGGTGGCTGTGCAATTTAGAGAGCTGAAAGATATTATATTTATTTATTTTGTTGTAATTTATTTGTAATCAGCATATTCGTAGTCAGATGGAATGAAATGTCTTACCACAGACTACCATTTGGATAGGGCAGTTGCATAAAAGTAAACAAGTGCATATATTGATATATCTGAATATAACACTGAATGTGGAGTAGGCTTGGATGGGTGATGCTGTGGCGTGACTGTGGTGATAGTAGAGTAGATTGGGAATTAAATAAGCTAATCATCTCAAATTAATTTCAGCAGCAAACAAGGTAAAAAAATCCATTGTTTAAACAGTCAGTGAAGTTCATTGAGATGTATTTATGCAATACTGTCAATACAAGTTCTACATGCCGTGTATATTCCTATGTGCCGAACCTCTCAGTGAGGATAAGCAGTTTCAATCAAGTACATGAGTGTGTGTGTGTGGCGCGTGATTCGGTCAAATTTATTTTGTTTGTTTCCACGTATTCTGATAACTAACTTATATGCATTACAATCAACCTAACTCTATTGTATTAATTTTCAGTTTTAGACATAGGTTTTATATTTATTATTTTTGTACACAGTCCATGTATGAATTCTTGATATTAATATCTATCTGTGAATTATGTGAGGAGGGGTGTGTGTGTGTGTGTTGGGGGTGGGGAGGGGGGTGGTCATGTCTATGTGCCATGATGGTGTGGTTTCTGACCCTGTGCTAGAGTTTGCCCTTGATAATATCAACGCTTTACCCTCTGTGTGTGTGAAGCGTTGTGTAACTTATAACCTGCCCTCCCCTTCGCATAACTCCACCCCCATCTACTAGGTGTTTAGGTTAAGCTCCCTGTTGTTGCCATAGTAACCTGAGGCCAGGTCCCAGGTTTTATGGTACAGTATCAGAATCATTTTTTTTTCTTTTTCTCTCTCCCTGCCAATATATTTCACTTATAGAAGAGTTTAATGATCAGACCATGTTCACACCATTTACCAGTAACAACTAGGCTGTGAAAAAGTGTGTGTGCGTGTGTGTGACAGAGAGAGAGACGTGCTGTATGTTGGTGTATACATGTGTTTGCTTGATTTTATATCAGCCAGTTTCTGCTTCTTAAATCAGGTGTGACACTGCTTCTCAGATGTTTTTTGATCTCAAGGGGAGATGCAGTGAGACTCAGAGCAACCTTAAGCTGCTGTAGTGAACCCAGTATAGTACCTGCGCTAGCTGATGGCTAGCTTTACATTTGTTTGTAGAGCATCTGCGTTAGCTAATGGCTAGCTTTACATTAGTTTGTAGAGTACCTTAGCTAGCTGATGGCTAGCTTTACATTCGTTTTTAGAGTACCTGAGCTAGCTGATGGCTAGCTTTACATTCGTTTGTAGAGTACCTGAGCTAGCTTTATGTTCTAATAGCTATCACAGCAGATTATTACTTAATATGTGAAGGCAGCAGTCTCAGCGATACTCCTGGGCTATGCAATGAATGACTGAAATTGCATCCTTGTCTGGCTGTATGAGCCAATTAGGATGCTTCTGTTAAGACAGGCATCCCAGTCAGCCAATGATTAATTGATGTGTCGCACAGAAGGAATGGATTCCAATGGTTGCGAATTAAGGTTAGGAAGTTCCCAAGAAATATTAACTTTGCCTATTCAACATCTATAAGTGGTGTTAACCTGAACTTGCAAAAAAAGAGAAAAAAAAACTATGAAAATTAAGTACTCTGTGTTTATTTGAAACTTCACATGTGAAAAAAATTGTCTGTACAAGCAGATGGGATTGCTTATGGACAGACGTATCAACATATATAAAAAAATATATACTAGATACATTAGAAGATTTCTTTATTTTTCTTGCTGGTGTTTTTCGTGTTGGTACATATAAGTACTGTGAAATTTGTGTCATTTGTTAGGCTATATGTAAATAGTATAAAACAAATCAGTATATCATATCTCTGTGTACATATCTGTAGAAGTACGAATGTGTCAGGTGCATGCATCGACTCACATTAAAAGTGTGTATGTGTGTGAAATTGTCTTCTCTGTAACTTTTATTTTTATTTTTGAATTGTATGTTTTGGGATTAAGGGATGGGATGCTGTCCTGTCCTGTATTTGAAGCCATGGGTGTTCTTCTCCTCCTCTGTTGTCCCCTTATACACTGCTGTTCAAACAGTGCTAATAAACAACGGGGTCTCGCCCCTCAAACAGACAACAGCTCTCACTCTCTCTCTCTCCTCTCTAACCATTTTGTTTTTGAAGCAAATCATCAGGGAACTAGATCAGACCCACCTCAATGAAGATGGCAACGAGTGATTGACCTTACAGGTTACAATGAGATTTGAGGTTAAATTGTTACTTTTAAATACCATTCAGCAGTTACATACCATGAAAAATATAACTTGCTTCAAACCTCGAATAACAGAAAGGAGAGCTGGACTTCAGGCATGTTGTCTTACTACAGAGACAGAGAAAATGGGTGATGACAGATAAGGCACTTCTCAGAATAATTATGGCTCCCATCTCTCTGAACTCCTCCTCAGTCAGTGTTTAAGTAAACAGAAGCCTTCACTAATCTTAAGCAACCCGCTAGAGCTATTGGCCAGTCAGAGTGGGTGAGTGATTGAGTGTAATGATTAAGGAAAAAGTTTCTTAAGTAATCATCAACCAACCACCAACCGTTACGTAACCTCCAGGCTAAAGGTTATACAAGGAGCAGACTGACGGGAGAGGCTACTGGTGGCCCAGCCGGGGGGAGTGGACTCAGAAACAATAATAGCAGGAGACTGACAGGACAACAGAGAGAGGTGTGGAAATCAGCTCTGCTGACTCAGTGGTCAGTTGCATGTGAGTTTGTCCACATGTGTACATCACAACGCCCACACATCGGTGGAGCTGAAGATGAAGCTGGCCTCACCTTTTCAGACAAGGATCCTTTTGTAAAATAAGGGGTGCTGATTTTGGAAACTTCCCAAAGTTTAGGGAACAGATGACCTGCTGGAAAGCAAAAGAGAGCGAGGAAGCGTGGCCAGACAGCAGGGTGGAAGGAGAAATGGTTTCAGACAAGCAGAGGACGGACGTCTCTGAGGCCAGCCCTGTGGGCTCCGTGGGCACCCAGTGGAGTAGGAGCCGCAGGGTGGACTGGTGCCCACCACCGGTGCTCAGCCTGGCCCTGGCACTACAGGTAGGGCAACACAGACCACACTGTCAATGCTACAGGTAAGGCATTGCATTCACACCACACAACACAGAATGTGGCAGGTCTGCAAGGAAGCTATTTTGTGTGGGTGAAAAGGGTGAAAAATTATGCTGACACTACAATGGGAGAATGTTCTTTGCACTACAAGGCCTAAACAATGTGACAGAGCCCTAGCCAAAGAAATAACCATGTTTACAGAACACAGAGAGCAAAAGGAAGGGATCTTTGAAGGAAGTCAGTTTCAAAAACAGCTGAATAGTTCTGCTGCAATACAAACCTTCAAATGGAAAGAAAATGTGTCTACGAAAGGGAGTGTGTGTAATGATGGCCTTCATGCGGGACAACGCTTGAGTCACCATGACCCAGCATTTAAAAATTTACTGACTGAACAGATTCTGACTTTTTCAATGCTGTATTCCTCCGCCCTCCTCTCCATTGTCACTCCCTCTGTCACTCCTTTGCCTGTCACCCCCTTCCTCTCCCTTTTCAAAATCTGTTCTTCTTTCCCATCTTTTTCCATGGTCTCTCTCTCCTACTTACCCCCACATCCCACCCCATCATCTCCCATCTGTCCCTGACACGTAGTGCAAGAGTGTTTGAGTCATTTTACTCATTGGTTAAGAGAAACAAATTTTCCAATCCTTTATAACCTTTTTCATGTCTGCTCTCATGTCTCTGACTTCTCTTTGCTCCCCCCATCTTTCCTTCTCTCTATCTTTTCTCTTTCTCTCTCTGAAATTCAACATATATCTCTCTCTTTCTTTGTTTCTCTCTCTCTCTTTCTCTCTGAAATGCAGGATACAATACAATATCTGTTTGAAAGGCGACAAATAATAAGGAAAATATTAAAGAAAACTTATGGCCTTAAATTCATATCTAAATAGAACTAAGTTATATTCTAGAAATCTAGACAAATTCTAGCGGTGGCAAATAGTTTTGCTTTAACCACAAGCCATAGGGCCTTTGGAGGTCTTCTTCCAAGGTTTGGTCGGACCAGTCACATTCCTCAGTCCTTATAGAGAGTCGTCCTTATCAGCATGCAGAGGCAGTTTGAAATACAACCACTGATTCTGCCGCATGGATTGAGCCCAGTCTATCAGTCATGACCAGACTATACACTATACATGTTATAGTCTGGCTTGTCAGGCTAACTAAATTAACTAAATCAACATAAATATTTATGTCTAAATTATCTTGGGTTAAAACGGGAAACTTACAGCTTTGAATGTGTTGAATAAAATGAACATGAATAAAAAACATGAAACAAAATTAAACTTTAAAGTACCTTAAAATGAAAGGAAACCTATACATTTCAGTTGAATCAAATTGCATAATATTCTCTCTCTCTTTCTTCCCCCAGCATGTGTTGGTGCAGTGCTCATTGCTGGTGTTGACAATGGGGACACTCCAGAGGAGTCTCCAGTGGACAGAGTCCCAGAGGGCTCAACACCTGGCCTCTCTGCTCTTTGCCTCTGCCCTCGCCACTCTCCTGCACACCTGCATGGGCTCCTGGTTAGACATTTTACCTGTATATGGATTATTGTTATGATGATTTGCTACTGTTGTTGTAGTAATAACAGTAGCATAGCAGTAGCATGTATCTATCTATCCCTGTTGTTATTGTTTTTATGTAGATTATATGACTACTTTAGAATTTTGTTATTATTGTATGCTGCTTTGCAACATTTGTACAAAACAAGGAAACGGGCAGTGGGATCAACCATGTGTGCAGATGCAAATACACAAAGATCCAAAAGCACTAACATGTCTCAGCTTTTCTCAGCTTGCCTCTAGTTCAGGCTCCATCTTTAGAGTTTCTGGTCCCTGCACTGGTCCTGCTCTCAGCTAGGACAGGTGAGTAAGTTACATCCACCCACCCACCCACAGACACACACACATTAACACCCACCCACCTACACACACACACACAAACACTAGCACACACACTAGCACGTGTTTAAGTAAAAAGATTGGATCAGCCCTTGACTGATAGCCTGCCTTAAAGGATAGCATTCTATGCCTCCCTCTGTTTGCTGATTGGATCTGGTAAAAAATGCCTCCAGAGATGTGCTGCAATCTGTACCATTGACATCATCACCTTGCCTGTTTTCTTCCACTTAGTAGAAGTGTTCATGTTATCCTGCAGGAAGTGAAGAGGACTGCAGGGAGCAGTATAGCAAGACTGAAGGTTGTGATGACCATATGAGTGCAGAGGGAGAGGTAGGCTACTCACCAGGAGCTGTCCGTGGTGCTGACACTCCCTGACCACCCCTCTCATCCCACTACAACACTACTAGTAGCATCCAGATGTATACTGTGCAGCATTTGTTGACTCCTTCATTGAAAGTGTGTGTCTGTGTGTGTGTGTGTGTGTGTGTGTGTGTGTGCACAGCTCCAGGGTATGGTGGTGTCTGCGGGGCTGCTGCAGGTGTGTGTTGGTGTGTGTGGGCTGGGTGGTGTGTGTCTGAGGCGCTGTGGGCCGTTAGTGCTGGCTCCTGTGCTGTGTGTGTTGGGCCTCTCCATCTACAGCGAGGCAGCACTGCTCTGCTCTGACCACTGGGGAATCACAGTTCTGTGAGTACACACACACACACACACAAACATACAAACACACATACATACATATGTACAAAAGCACACACATCACAAATGTACTTAGTTATAACTTTTATTAAGTTATATCTAATTATTTTTCAGTCTAACCAAGTGTGTTAAGTGACTATGTTTGTGCGTGTGTGTGTGTGTGTGTGTTTCTGTCTAAAGGGCAGTATTCCTCATGGTGGTTCTCTCACAGCACCTGCGTTCCTTGTCCCTCCCTGGCCTTCCTTGTTTTACCAAGTTCCCATTCTACAGCCTGTTGCCTGTGAATACACACAGCACACTCACGTGCACACATACACTTGCACAAAAACTTGTACACATTCATCATGTTTGTATATGTTTGCTGATGTGTGTGCACCTGTGTGTGTGAACATGCATAGGTGCTGCTCCCAATGCTTACTGTGTGGGGTGTTTGTGCTCTGCTGGATTTCTCTGGGCATCTGAGACTTCACACACTCTCTGAGCTGTTGCCAGTCCTGAGCGTCCAAAACGGCACCGTTCCACAAGTGCTTAACGGCACACACACACACACAGTCCTCTCCTCTGGGCCATCTCTCACAGACTCCAGAATTCTTCCCTGGATCAGCCTCCCACACACAGGTGTGGTTGTGTGTTTGAGTGTGTGCATGCTTCCATGTGAGTGTGTGTGTGTGTGTGTGTGTGCATGTGTGATTGTGTGTGATGTGAGTGTGTGTGTGTGTGTGTGTGTGTGTATGTGAGATAATGATATGCTGAGCAAGGTAATTAGTACAGTTACAGCTCATCAGAGGAAGTCTCACGTCACTCTCTCTCAATCTGTCATGCTTCACACTTTTTTTGGTATAACTGTGACTGTGCATACTGTATGTATGTGCATTTTTGTGTGTGCTTTCACCTAAGTCTGTTGGTGTGTGTGTATGTGTATTCACTGTCTTTCTATAACTAATGTGTGCTTGCCTCTGTGTCCCTGTCCCTCTGATATGGATGCACAGGTGTGTGGCGCCCCCTGTTGTCTCCACGTGCAATAGCAGCTGGTATTGCAGCCGCTCTGGCCTCCGCCTGCAGCTCTATGTCTGTGTACAGTCTCAGCTCCCGGCCTCTGGGGGCCCCGCACCCCCCTGCGCACGCTTGCAACCGTGGTCTCCTCATCGAGGGCCTGGCCACCCTGACCTCAGCCCTGCTGGGGTCACCGCTGGGACTTGCCAGCAGTGTGCCCAATGCCTGTACCCTGGAGCTGAGCCAGGTGAAGTCACAGGGGTCAACACAGAGGTCGTTGGGGTCATTTCTAGGAGTCACCTCATTCAAATGTCATTTGTGCATGAATGACTGCTACTGACTAGTAAGACACAATTCAGCGTTAAGCTCAGAACACTGAAGAACTAATTGCCTGAAGCTTTGAGCTCAGACATGTGGAGGTACAGTAAGTTGTTTTTCAAGTGTACACTGAAAGGGCCACTAGAAGACTCAATGACAACTCACTGAAGCTACCGTTAATTAAAGGTGTGCTGGATCAGAATTACAGACTGCCTCTTTAACCGCCACCATGTCTGTCTCCTCTCAGTGTGGCTCCAGGAGGACAGTGCAGCTGGTGGCCATCTTGGGACTGGTGTTGGGACTGTCCCCCAGACTAATAGTACTCCTGTCTTCTGTCCCACTGGTCATTTATGGTGATTCTCCTCTCTCTCTCTCTTTCTCTGTCTCTCTTTCTCTCTGTATGTTGTCTTGGGGGCCCTGAAGAACAGGCCAGAGATGTAGATAATCATACTTTCTTTGCAGAGTTATAAGTTCAGCAGCAAGTTTTAGTCTTCAAACACCCCCTCTGCTTAGTCTGATTTACAATTGCAGAATGCTATTTACAATTACACAATGTTAACTGCAAAGCCTAACTATTATGCTAACTGTTAACTGCTAATATATAACTGACAATTTCTTCCAGGTGCCGTCCTGTGTGTGACCTATTCTGTTGCCTTAGCAACAGGGGTGACTTATTTCCAGTATGGGCACATAGACTCAGGACGGAACATTTTCAATATTGGGTTCACCATTTTCATGGCCCTGGTTCTACCAAGATGGTTCCATCTCCAGCCTGACGTTCTGTTTACAGGTAGGCCAGTCTGCATGTGTTAATGTAATCCTTTTGTCTTTTTTTGAAACTGAGAAGCATGCGTATGTGTAACTACAGTAATGTACTCATTCATTTGAGTATGTGTGTGTTAGTGTGTGCGTGTGTGTGTGTGTGTATGTGTGTGCGTGTGTGTGTGTGTGTGCGTGTGTGTGCGTGTGTGTATGTGTGTTCAAAGATGAGACACTGATACATCTTTCTGTTTCAGGAGTTTTGAGTGCTGATGTTTTCTTGCGGTCTGTGCTGACCTTACCCATGCTCCTCATCTTCCTCTTGGCTTTCTTAATGGACAACTCTGTCTCTGGTAAACCTGAGCAACATCAAAATACTGTTACCATAGCAACTTCACAACACTGGCTCTGTGTGGATATTCTATATATATTATAGGAGTTGTGTGCAGAATTTCTGTAAGACTCATTATGCCCTGAATGCACCATTATCGTTGCAATCACTGCATTGTATTTATTTAATGAAGCAACACTTGTGGGACAGAGTGGTAATACAACAGAGACACCCCAGTGCCAGCTGATATGCTTGCTATATTTATATAAGTTGATAGGTGGGAAAGACTGTATGTAGGCTCTTGTTACATTTAAGAGGAAGTGGTTGCTTCTTCACATTCTGTTGTTATTTTCATATTTGAATGTTTGAAACTAAATACAAGACTCTTTAAGGCAAGGCTCTTTAACACTGTCCCTCTGGCCCACAGGTAGTCTAGCAGAGAGAGGCTTGACGAGGGTGGAGGGAGAGAGGGGGAGACCTATGATAGTGATGGCTGACGGTAGGCTGGACCACTGGGATAGAGATGCCGCATATGAGCCTCCCTATGTGGTCAGGAGACTCCTGGAACTGCCTTACCTGAGGGTTGTCCCTTTCTATGTCTGCAGGCCCCCTGAGAGACAGAAGGTGGCTTCACCCACACAGGAAATGACAAATTTACTGACTGTATAGTAGAATAAGGTCACGTCTAAAAGGGATACATGTACGGACGGAAATGACGCCAAAATGTTACATTTATTTGGGTTGCCTAGTAATATTACCAAACGATCTACTCTGAAAATTAAGACTTATATTGGCGGGGAGACCCCCCAAACCTCCCTCTGCTTTAGTTTTCTTTCAGTTCTGTAACTATACCAGCATGAATCTGCAAGACTTGACCTACCGCATATCCCTTCTAGTCAGGGATGCAGAATAATTAAATCCCAATGCCTGTTTTAACCCTAAGCCCTTAACCCTCATTAACTTAACTGGCATGAATCAGCCATCATGAAGTCAAATCATACCAGTAAAATCTTTGAGGTTTCAGGCTTTGGTGAGTTATTGGGAGTCAGCTATTGTTACTGTGGAAGTCACAAGAAATGCACTTATGTGTCTGTAGGCCTCAGGCATTCAGTATTCTTGATTCAGCACATTAGAGAGATGGAGGCGGTCAAAGTCAAGTGTTTTTGTCTATCTCAGTCCTCAGTGTCCTTGTGACCCACTGCAACATGTGTCACCTACATGCACACACATGCCTTTTTTCTCTCTTTCTTTCTTTCTTTCTTTCCAAAGAAATTCAGAAGCATGCATTGGCTTCCTCTAGACATGCTGTATCCACTTATGGCCAGAAGATGGCAGTAATGAGTGACAACATAATGATCCTAGAATGTACAGGTGCACAAATAAAGAATAATAAAAAATGGCGGTGTCCTGAACAACAGATGTGCCCTGCGGTTAAACACCAATATATATATAATGCAGGGGATGTATGTTACATAATATGTTGAATGTATTTCAGGGGGAGCTGTAAGAGAAACATTATTCATACATTAATAAGATGATGTAATACTGTGAAAATATACTAAGTATATACTCACTAAGAAGCACAGCTCATCAAATTTTTTGACTGCAGATAACGGTGTTTGAAGCTATATGCAGTTTCAGCAACCCTGTGCAGGAATAATTCATCTGCCCACAGAAACATTTGCTGTTTGTTTGTGTGTTTGTGTTGATAGTGTTTGTGTTGTCCTGCAGGGGGCAGTGTAGTAAGACTGCGGGGTGTGATTCTCGGAGCAGTGCAGAGGGAGAGGTAGGCTAGTACTCACTGGAACTGTCCGTGGTGCTGAGGCTCCCAGACCACCCCTCTCACCCCACCCAACTCAATCAGCAGTCTCAGTACCACACAAATAACCACATGTCCCCATCAGTGCCCAAAATACCTGACATGGACGTTCAAGTCTTTCACAGACACAAGTAACACCAATTTCATTCCCTCAACTGGACTTCCTTAGTCTTAGATATTACTGAGCTCTGGCTCACTGGTCAATTGAGTAAAGGATGGAGAATGGCAGCCAGAGTAGATGGATGTGTACAATTATGAGATTCTATTGAATTAGAGTAAAATCACTGAAGATGCTCCTTTGCATACCAAACAAGTGGTTATATGCCTCTCCATCAGCCAAAATCAGTCAGGTCATTCTTCTCTGACCTTAGGCAAGAAAGTTTCCCTCAGAGAACTGCTTGCTGGATATTTGATCTTGAACATTGTCTGTAAACTAGCGGTTTTCTATGAGAAAATGTATGTGTATGCATTTAACAGAGACTTTTTTCAACTATAAATTAGTTCAGGGCCAGTCTCCCCTAGAGCATGCCTTGCTTAAGGGCACAACGGTGGCAACCAGGATGTGAATCCTCAGTTTAGCTACTGGCGTGCAAACCAGGTTCCTTAACCGCAATGCTACCACTGCCCTACAATCCCTGAGGATTTCATCTTGTCTGTCATTAACACCCATGCCATGTTCACAAAAATCACTTTTCAACTTATTCTGACAGCTATTGTCACAGCTTGAATTTCATCAGATCATCATCATAAATGACCTCCTAAGCTGCTGCCATGTGATTGGCTGATTATATAGTCACATTATTAAACAGCTGAATAGGTGTACCTAATGAAATTGCCAGTGTGTGTGTGTGTCTATGTACCTGTAATGCTTTATGTGGTTCTGAGTGCCCCTGTTTTATGTGTGTGTGTGTGTATGTACAGCATGCATGTGCGTGTGAGTGCAACAGCACCTGTGTGTTTCCTGGTCTTGCTTGTCTCTTTGATGCTACGGTGTAAGTGTAAGATGCCCCCTGGTGGCCCTCCAAAGCAACAACAGCAGGTGTGGCAGCAGCCTTGGAAGCAAAGACCTCTCTCTCACTCAGGGCCCAGTGCCATGTACACTAAATACCCATAAATGTTTTGGGCCACATAGCAAGAGTCCACTGGATGTCCACCGCTTGTCCTCTTGTTCCACTGCAGTCTGTGCAGAAGGCCTGATGAGTAATGAGACAGGAGCAGTACTTACTGTAATTGTTTATGTATGACTTCGTCTTCACTTACCTCAGTCTCTCTGTAGCGTTATGGGTGAATTAATCCTGTAAACTGACTGTCTGACTGTTGGTTGGTTCTTTGTAATAGATGGTTTACTGGAAGAAAGAGTCCTAAAACAAACTAGGACTATATTTAAGAAGTATAGGTCACACGGTATACTTCTGTAAAAGAATGAGAACGCACTCTTTCCTTGGAGGATGGGTGTCTGTGGTTTCAGAACTGCACAGAGAGGTACAGTTAGCTGGTCAGTCCAGTTGGAAAAATGTAAATAAATTGTTCCTCAGCAGAAAGCGTGTGGTATGGAGAACTACGATAAATCTTTGAAGAGGATTTATTTTTAAGTGTGTAATTATTGGTATGATGCATGGGAAAGAGAGAAGGGGTTTGGGTGTATTGGTAAATGATTACGAGTCAGAATCAAACCCAGGTCTTTGTGGGCAATGTGAAGACCTGTCTATCTTTGGGATGTTGTTGCTTGTGTGACTGTTATGCTACTCAAATCTGAATGCGGTAACCTACAGTTCCACTATGTAGATGTATGAAAAACACAACACTGAATTTGTATAATTTTTTAATTTTGAAAAATAGATCTTTAAATACTTTTCTTTTTAAAACAATATATCATTTTGACATCTTTTCTCAATAAAAAGAATATAATGCCTTAAAGAGAGTGAAAAATGGAGTCTTACTGTTAAAGCTAGGACTGTACAAAACACACGTAACTGACATCACTCCCATAGCAACGGGAAATGTCAGAGGGCTTAACACAGGTGTTGTGTTCTGCGCACTTGGAACTCTGAAGACAGGTGTACTACACAGCCAGACACACCTCAACCATTAAATATATAACAAAACACAACAAAACTATATACACATTTTTTCTGATGGGTTTTCAGCCCTCTACAACGACAGACGACTGAGAACATGAGAATTATAGAAATGCATAAATATTCTGACCTGTGAGGACATCTCACTAACACTCCCTCAGTAACCCCTAACTCGATCCTTCCTTGATAGCAGCTGTCAGCAGAATGGAGTCATTCTGGTCCTAATCCCTTTCCCAGATCCAGACCAGATCAGATTTGAACATACATGGAACGTTCCAGCCTGCTGTTTGTTCTTTTCCCAGGATAAATAAAAGAAAAGAGCTGGAAGCCTCTCGGTTCTTCATTCGACCCATTGCAGAAATGCTAACAGCTAAAAGCTACAAAAGATTGTTTTTATTATTATTATTATTTTTATTATTATTTGGACCTCTTAACAGTATAAATTACTAATCGCAGGTTAGGATCATACCACATAGCATCTCCCAGATTCTCCATACAAGTCCACTGGGAGAACCTAAGTGATTATCCTCAGCTAACTGGCATTCATGGCAGCGTAAAACTATTTAGAATAGGGCTAAATACTGTGGGTTACTGTCTGTGGCTGAGTAACTTGGAGTGATGAACTTTGAATGAGTATTTCCTTTTTCTTCATCATTTGTGTCTGCATGCATATCAGTTTACAAAAAAAAAGCTTTGTCTGTGCGTGTGTGTAAGCAGTTGCCTTCCAGTGTAGACTATTGAATGGAAGCCTTGAACTCTCCAGGGGCTTCAAAATCAGACACCTATAGAGCAGCTGAGTTAAAAAAATAAAAATAATGATAAGTCAGCTGCTTTTTGGTACACCCCTCTAGAAATCAACAAATAAACAAATGACAAATAAACAACAACAAGCAACAGCAGTATTCACACACACATTGTAGCCATATTGATAACCCTTGTATATATAAAAAAAATCAGCTGTGAGAAATCGCCAATGGTAAACAAAAACTCCAGTGAGCCTCTTCCCTGTGTGTGTGTGTTTGCCCTTGACTGGATCTGACTTTAAAGAGGGGCTGGTGCATGTTTGACTAAACCCAGATGTGGGTCAGGAGGACAGGCCCCACAGTCCAGCACACAACTGGCTGCCCTCTCTTTCACCTTATTGACATATTGACAATGTGTCCTTTTGTCCCCACTCACTGTGACTAACACACAATTACATCTCTTTTCTAACTTGTGTGTTCCTTTATTCTTTTCTTAACCTTTCACCTCTGGACTCCATCACTCTGTCATATTATTATGATTCACACTCCTCTCTTCTTTCCATATCTTAGTCCATTGCTATGGGATTTCAATTACTGAGTCTCTTCATGCAGTCTCTCAGTATCTCTCCTCCTCACTTTTGCCTTTACACTCTTTGTCTCTCCATCTTTTCTCTCTCTCTCTCTCTCTATTCCTGCGTTTTTTCATCCAGCGGCGGTGGCCATCCCCCAGGGGTGAAAGTGTGACGGGTCCAGAAGGACTGACCCGACCCAGTACAGAAGTCGGGCGTACCAGTGCATGCCTGTCCCGGCACCTGAACCCGACCCTGCTAGTCTGTGCAGTGCACGCAATGGGGCCAGTGCCCAATGTGCTAACCACTGCTGGTCCACTGAGGCGTAGCAGGATGCCAACACGTCGTCCACAACCAGCGTCCCGTGGCGCGTGAGTGGGGCGAACGCGCCTGTGCCCTCGCGGACCTCCACCCACGTGACTCGTGTCAGGCGCCCCCTATGGGCCTTTTTCTTCTTCTCCTCCTCCTCGACATCAGAGGTGGTGAGGACGCACTGTCCGGGCCGCACATCGCTTGCGAAGGCCTCTGTGAGCGCGCTCCGTGAGCAGTCGGCTGGGGGCGTGACGAACACTAGGTGGGCGGCCGTGAGGGTGAGGTTGGTGCCCAGCGCCGTGCCCAGTGTGTAGAAGCTTTTTCGAGCATCAGGCTGGCGGTCCAGGAAGGTCACGACCTCGCTGTAGAGCAGCTCACCACTGCCGTCGCTCCCGGATGACGCGAGGACACGTTCACCAGGTTGAAGGTCGCGCATCATCTTCTTAAACCCACCCTCCAATGTCACCAGAGAGTTGCCTGGGAAACAACCTCCGGTCTTTGCAGCCACAGAGTGTTCTAGAAAGTTGCAATAAAGGAAATAGACAAAAAAACAAGGGAAAAAAAGACAAAGGAAAAAACAAGCAGAAAAAAAGAAAGAATAGAATTATTATAATATCTTAATAATATTTTACACTTTGAAACACTCATATAATATATGAGTATATAAATGCTGGGTTGAAAATCCAAACAATCAACTAAATACATGTAAGTGTCTGTTCATACTATCACTGGTTACACTCCCTTATACTCCCTGTTCTCAGAATTACAACCTGCAGTTAAATTTAACAGCTCCATTTCTTCCTTCATTCCTTGTGCACACACACAAATCAATACTGATTGTAAACATACACAAACACACATCAAATACAAACGACCAACAGTGGCAGAAGCAAAGCTAGGAACAAGTGTGTGTGTGTGTGTGTGTATGTGTGTATGCATCTGTGTGTAATGCTTCAACCATCAAGTCTTTCCACTAATTATTTTTTTCTTTTTTAACTCAACTTTGTTCTCCATTCTATGAGATCCCAATGCAGTAAAGGCTAATAAATAACTCAAATGATTCAATCCCTGTTCCTTGTGGATGTGTGTGTGTTTGTGTGTGTGTTTGTGTGTGTGTGTGTGTTACTAGTGTGAGGATAGAAAGCAACCAAGCCTGAACCACTGAAAGAATGTCTCGGACTGCCCTTAAGTCTCAGGTAGACCTAAGACAAATATTTGGCAAAGGCAGGTACCAAGGCCAGGTGATAAGACATGAGCCCCTGATAAGAGCTCTGAGAGGGAAGGAGGGAAGAAAGGAGCGAGAGGAGAGGGAAAAAAACAGGAACAAGGGATTGGACCTACTGTCTGGAAAACAAAGGAGTCCAAGTTAATCATCTCAAGACACTTTTCTCAATCCGCTCTACCTTTCTGTGCGTCTCTCTCTCTCTCTCACACTCACTCCCTTTCTCCCTTTCCTTCTTTCTCTTTCCATTCGCCTGAGCCCTTCACACTCTCCCGCTCTCATGAATTCTCTCTCTCTCTCTCTCTCTCTCAACTTCACCACCTAAACTCACTTTTAAACATTTCACGACTCCACTCTCACATTCACACAGAGAAATGCCCACAAGAATGTCACCTGCATGCAACAAAATGCAACGCACTCACAAGCAAATCAACACTTTGCTATGGACTACTGCTCCGAACCCATCTGTGAAGGGAGAAGGGAGAAATGGAGCTGTTAAATTTAACTGCAGGTTGTGTGGACTCTGGCTCCAAAGCGTCGTTTCCACATTCTCCTGTCAGAAGGCAAACCTCAGACACCTACACCAGCCCCTACACCACTGTGATCAAGACAGCCAGAATTGTTTACGCCTGTGGACAAGCCTGTCAGGCCCGTCAGTAGATTATCAGGGCTGCTGTTTACCCCAGGAACCCTAATGAGGGCTGAGCACACACATTAAAGACTGTTAGGGAGGTAATGTGTGTGTATGTGTGTGTGTGTGTGTGTGTGTGTGTGTGAGTGAGAGATACAGAGAGAGCGAGAGGGGAAGAGAGACGGACAGGTGTCAAGATTATCGCCTTTAATCGCGTTTAATGTCCAGTAATTCCTCCTCTCCATGTACCTCTCTCTTCTCCCAGGCCATCTGAATCTGAGGTGCGTTACAAACATACATGCACACACACAGACACACACACACACACCCAAACACACACATTACTGCTGTTTAGCCAAGCCTTTCATATTTAACTGCACTGAATAAACAACAAAAACAATACCTTCAAAATTCCAGATCATATATTGCATAACGTAAACTCATGCACCTTTAGAGATGTATGTTTTCATTCTCGGGAGCCACGCCACCAGGCCTACACACCATGACCTGGTTTGTGACTGAGTGAGTCATGCTGGCTTGGACATAAACCTGAGTGCTTCACCACAAACCCCTGGATAATGTCCTAGAAGAGGCGTCAGAGAAAACTGTGCGAAAACTTTATGTGTGTTTGTCAGCTTGTGTGTGTGTGTGTGTTTGTGTGTGTGTTGCTCCGTCCCTGTGTGTTACTCTGTGAGTAGGACTTTGGTTAGTGGCGCTGCAGACAGCGAGCACCTCTGGTGTTTGTTCTCTATCAAGGGGCCTCAGATAACAGTGTGTGTGTGTGTGTGAGCCTCACAAAGCCACTCACACCACATAACATTCAACACACATCGCACACATTCCTTCCTCAATGGGGGAGAAGAAGAGGAGGAAGAAGAAGAAAAAAGAAAAACGAGAGAAAAAAGAAAAACGAGAGCCCAAGTGATAGAAGTTGCCACAGTCAGTGTGAGAATGGTAGGAGGGGTTGCGATAAAGTAAATAGCCCAAATACCTCAAAAACCCAGTCTGAAACACTTGACCAAAAATGAGCACTTTGGAGCCGTTTGTCACATGTTTGTGGGGACAGGCAGAGAGGTGACTAATGTCTGTGGAAGTAGGACGCCAACTAGAGATGTTTGTTTGTCCCTCTTTTTTTTGCTGCTCTGTTTTTTTATTTTGGTTTATAATGTGCACAAATACTGGCATATTTGTATAGAAAAAAAGGAAAAAAACAGGCCCAGCCACCCTTTACCATCAGCGTTCATCAAAGCTCACCTCAAGAGGACCGATGACGAAAACAAAACCCACCCAGCCAGATGCCCAAATCAACACATTGCAGGACTTGTTTTTTTTCCTACTCCTAGAGCTTAGTAATGAAAAGGTTTTTAATTCAGAGTCTGAGGAGACGACATTAACTCAGCCTTCCTGAGATAAACCGGGACATGCTAAGCTAACCTATGCTACGCTAGCACTGAGCAGCTGTCCAACTCTGTTGGAGCTAAGACAATTGTTATGCCCAGGGGTGAAGTGTATATCTCTGTGTATGAAGTGTGTATCTCTCTCACACACACACTCTTCTATTCACTCCCTGAACAAGCCTCCCAAAACACACTCTTTCTCTTTCTGTCATTTTATTCCTCTCTCTTTCTCCTCTCTCGCTCTCTTTCTCTTGCCCTCTTTCTTTTGTTGAGCCATTACCACAAACCCTCCCTTCTCTGTCCCTCTCTCCCTGCCATCCAGCCTTTAATTTGTTCCCTGAGGAGTCTAGCTACTGTGCAGGTGCTAATGGTCTAATGATGAGGTCTGCTGCTGCAGTTACCTGCCTCCCTGCTTGTCTGTCTGTCTGTCTGTCTGTCTGTCTGTCTGTCTGTCTGTCTGTCTGTCTGCGCTCAAGTCTGCCACTTACATCACACCAGCCACAGAGCACAACAGCTGACCACAGAGCACAAGCTCTCTCTCTAACACACACACATACACACACACATTCTCTCAAACAAAAGACAAAATACATGCTGTAAAGAAACTTTATAAGACACAGTTTACCTGACTGTCACTCCCTGGCTTAACACACACACCCGTGAGCACATGGCACAACAGCCGATTACAAGAACACCTCTCGTGTAGGAGTTTTTCATATAACCTTTTCCTCTGATCGTCAGTTCTATTGTTATAATCCACTCGTGTGTGTGTGTGTGTGTGTGTGTATTTATAAGTGTGCATGTATGAGTGTGATTATGTGTGATCAAGAAAAGTTTTGTGAGTGCAACCCACTTTGTGCGTCTATGCATGGTCTGTATCTATTCCAATGTTTGGGGTCCACACTCACCAGACTTGACGCTGCAGTGGACGTGTCCCTTGGACTCGTAGTAGACCCAGTCGAAGCCGGCCTCCACAGCCAGCCGAGCCAACATGGCATACTTGTTGCGGTCACGGTCTGACGTGGTGATGTCCACAGCACGGCCCTCATAGTGCAGCGAGTCCTCGGAGTGATGGCCGTCTTCGTCCCAGCCCTCCGTCACACGCAGGTTTACCCCTGACCACATGTTCATGACGGAGATGGCCAGCGCATTCAGCTTGTCCTTGCAGCGCTGTTGGATTGAACCAAACCAACATGGGATTGGGGGGGGTTGGGGGTTTGAGGGTGGTGAGACCATGAGTAAGATGAGACAGAATGCAACAGGTAAGAGATGACTGAAACACAGGGATGCACTGAATGAATACCTTGGTACGCAAACACACACATGCACATTCACACACACACACACACACACACACACACAGACACTCAGACATGTTCACACATACTTAAACAAAGAACCATGATGAAATGGTTACAAGATTACATTCATTTGGAAAAACAGACACTGGGCAGGAGACAATGAATACTGTGAAAGGAAAGCACAACAAACACCCACTCACCCACACATATACTCACAGCTGCAGAATAGCATTCACTCACACACCCCTGAGAAACACGCCAACATAAAAGCACCGTCACAACTTCAAAATACTGATGGGAACACAACTACACAGACAGGCACACTGGCAGCTTCACTTGATGGTACACATAC
This sequence comes from Tenualosa thibaudeaui, assembly GCA_027481765.1. Lineage (NCBI taxonomy): Eukaryota > Metazoa > Chordata > Actinopteri > Clupeiformes > Clupeidae > Tenualosa > Tenualosa thibaudeaui. The sequence goes on from JAIFZK010000071.1 coordinate 6,888,323, forward strand.
ACAAACACACACAACACACTTAAACAGTAGCCTAATATGGGTACAGGTTCAGTGAATAGTGTATGAGAAGACAGGTGGGTATAGCAGGATGGCAGCATTCAGGTGGGTCCACTGAGTTATAGAGACCCCCAAAAGAGAGAAAATTCCAAAGAATTCAAGAGGATGGTGGTGACTTTTTTTAATGGTAACACTGCAACATCCCCCCTGAGTTGGCTACACCACTAAAATCCACCGAAACACAGACACCACAAAACAGTGAGGGGTTATGAGAAAAGGGGTGTAGGAGGACGGAGAGAGACACGCGGTGAGAGAAGAGTGAGAAAAAGAAGAAATTAAGGCGGCATCAAAGATGTGGGGATCGTGTGAAATGACAGAGGACGAGCCGACACGTGCGGCAAGAGCGCCTCTTAACTCATGGCAATGGCTGTCAGTCGGGCTCATCCTCCTCTTCTCGGGAAAAGCGGGAAACCCAGATGACAGAGACTGTGGGAATCTGTGGGAATGTTTTGATTCGGTTGCGACTCAGCTGGTTTAAGTTGCCAGTCAACAGGCCAGGTCCGTTTCTGTCATAACTATGAGATAGACCACATAGGGTATATAGGTCACCGAGGTCCTTCAAAGAAAAAAAAAGTGAATAATTGTTCTGCAGACTATACAACTTTAGCACTGGCAGTTGTGAGGTAAGCGTATACATTTCTGAAAAGAAAATGCTGCTCTGGTCTATAGCCTAAGTTTTCATACACTCTCTGATTTTTCCTTCTGATGTTTACCATACAAGCTGCAGTCAAGTCAACCACACTTCTACATGAGGCAGCCAGAGCACTATGGCCTCCGGGCACAGACAAAACACGCTCAGCATCCAATTAGATTTGAGGCGTTAAAGGAGCTGTCGCAGATGCCAGTGCCTCGCACTTTCAGTCAGTCTCGGTCGGGGTAACGTTAGAGTGGCTACGGGTGCGCACTCTGCTACGGGCAACAGGAGCGCCAGAGCCGTGGAGGGGTGGCGGTGGCGAAGGATGGGGGATCCTTTGCCTTAAACATCAAATTTGATATTTTCCATATGGAGGCAAAAAATAGCATGAAAGAACCTAACCCTAGTTCCCGAGTAAAAATGCCAAAATACACAAAATGCATTCCTCAGTTTTCTAAATAATCTTTTTTTTTTTCTCCTCTCCTTCCACATTTGTTTGTGGAGCTTCGGGGTTATGAATAGACGAGTTCACGTTGAACTTGAGAGGCTGACGACCCGCATCCATATGAGTTTCATAGCGGCCTCTGACACGCTTTTCTTGGGATCTGTTTGCAACATGTCACCAAGTGTTCGGAGAAGGTTGTTCCCATGGCTTCAAGGCCAAGCAGCTTAAATTCTTCCATGACTGTTTGGGAGTCTTCAAAACCTAACCCTTGGTCCCGCAAACGCGCTACTGATGCATTTCAAAATTCTGCTCTTGACATGTTGCAGATCATAAGCACAGTGAAATTATGGCGGTTCCAGGATACATTATGATTTGTAAAAGAATAACCATCCTTATTAGTGGATATAAGTGTATTAATTCATTCTTCTGCAGATTCACGGGTGCTTCCTGAATTGACCAAGGTACATTTTTTACCCCCAGTTTAAATACATCTAAAACAAGCGTTTTTGAACCCCTGACCATGACCACAGATTCACGATAGGAAAAAAGAAAATAGGAACTGCACGCAAGCCTATAACATGTCAGGTGACTCACAGCACCTTTGTTCTCGTAAATAAATAAAAATAATTAAATTACGCATTTTTCCAAACCATAAAGCAACCGAGCCCATTTTAGTTTTGTTGTAAACAGTTCTTAAGCGTTTGACACTTTGGTGAGGGTATAGTTGCTTGACTGACGTCTAATCACGTTGTGCAAACAGGTGCTGTCGGCAATCAATTTCCCCAGCTGCATGTCGGGTGAAAGAGCCAGAGATCGATCGCGAAGTTACGGACACATTCATGCACCGTGCAAAGGGCAAACAGCCACTCAGGTCGGTTATCAATCACAGGAATCATTATTTAAAAGATCATTTGAATGGTTGTGAAGGAACAAAGCAATCTCACCTGTGTCATCAACCGATCCGCCCCCGTGTTCTCTTCATCTTTAAAGATAATGTCGGGATTGTAATTAGGTGTGAGTTCTTTAAATCGCTCAGAATTCCGTGTTATTTTCCCTTCGTATCTGCCGCTGGCTCCCAGCGTCTTCTCGGCAACATTTGGACTAAACTGCTTCAGGGCGAGGGGTGTGAGTTTCTTCGGCGGACGCCTCTTTCCATATCCCCTCCCCGGTCCACAGCCCTCCGCCTCAGGTAAGAAAGCAAGGGCGCAGACGCTGAACACCCCCAAAAGCACTTGGAGCCGCATTCCACCCTCAGCGCCGAGCACTCCGGTAGGGAGTGGTAAGGTGGCACAGGTCGCCGTGGAGTTTGAAAATACCCCTCGTCCCCCTCCTTATTCCCCCCACGGGGTAGCTGGTGGGGGGTGGAGGATAAAACCTTTAATTCTGTATCACCTTGATCCGCGTCATTATCGGTGCGTAAAAACGTTCGCTCGCAAACAACGCAAAGATAGTCATGTAACGAGGAAAGAAGTCGCCCAAGCGGAGATTCTGTGACACCGAGTGTCCGGTGGCCAAACGCCTCGAAACTTCAGTCTCTGGAGTAAAACGCGTAAATGAGCACGAGCAGGAAAGTCCATTTATTTAACGATAAGCCCGAGCAGCCGCACGTGTGTGTGTGTGTTCTCTCTGGAGAGCCGGTGGCGTGAGGTTGACAGTAAGCTGTCAAAGGGGGTATCCTCGTGGCAGTTCGTGCTTCCGCGGTCGCCTTTGAATGAGTCCCTGTCTCCGGCTGAATTGGGAATTGAAGTAATCCACAAGACCAGTCGCAAGCTGTGACCGCACCCTGCCAGTTATGCCTTTCTGTCCACGGCCGCCACTCCTCCCAGCCGGTCACACTGAGAACGTCGTATACCCACCGGCTCTCCTCCTGGCAAACACTCATTGCGCTGGGAGGACGCGGCTTTGGACTCGGCGTCTTTCATGCGCTGACTTTCACACATGTACACAAACAAAACACGCTCACTCACACACAAACCGACTCAGGTTTGACCCCAACATTTGGCCCAAACTGGACGAACGTTGACCCCACTAACTATACACACGCACACATGGGATCATGCTTACGCACACACGCTGTACATGCGTGCAGACGTAAACACACCTTGCCTATGTCACGGCAAGTTTCCCTGGGACCCGTTGCTTTGCAAATGTTCTGTGATGTGATGCCCGTGTATGAAAGGGGAGTTTATATAGGACTTTGAAATATATGCACATAAACATATACTGTAATACTGCTTTCCATATGGTGCCTGATTTCTGGCATATCTGTACTCATATATATATATATATATATATATATATATATATATATATATATATATATTTATATATATATATATATATATATATTTGTACCTGCTATGTTCTGTTCATGACGCAATTTATCATCCTTACAAGAAGTCAAGGTCGAGAGTACACTTTCAACATAATGACAAGCTAAAATTAGGTTAAATGATTGAACACTATGACATGTGCATAAGTGTTCATGTGTGTGACCATGTGTGTTTCTTGACAGTTACACGGTCACAGGCAAGCATGTTTCATGTGCAAAACACACCAGGAAGTGTGTGTGTGTGGGCGTGCGCGCACACATATGTGTGTACATGTGTATGTGGTCACATTGCTTACGGCAGAGCAACCTTTGAAATGGCTTATTACTCAGGTGTGAAAGAAGCAAGCAATTCTCAAGACGGCAAATCCATTAATGCCTAAACACTCAGAACCAAATGTTCTGGCATGTCTTTTGAGGCCTTGGTCACGTAAGTCCTCTGTCACACACACTCTTCCAGTGACATTTTTTATATAATAAGCTGTAGTGTTAATTGTGTGTGTGTGTGTGTGTGTGTGTGTGCACGCGCACACACGTGTAAATTGATGCTCCATCTAAACACCAATCCAATCCAATCCAAGCTTTGGATCCTCCAACTCATAAGAGTAAACACATGAGAGCTTGTTTGTCATCTTGCAATGTCTAATGACGATTAGATGAGACACAAGCGTCTCATCCAAAGAAGCAGAGGAAATCTCTGGGGGACTCACCTGAAAAGGATGACTGAATCTCAATCCCTTAATCCTAAACCTTGAAACCTCAAAGACATAATTGTGATGAATAAGACAATTGTAAAGTTGAATCATGACAGTTAAGTCTTTGAGGGTTTAGGGTCTAGGTGTTTAAGGGAGGACTTTGGGATTAAGTCATCTGAACTGGTCGACACATGCAGATGACACAACCTCAGGATTTACACGCCACTACTTTTAAGGGTTCTGTGTGACATGTGTTCCTGTTGGTTATCTGTGATCTATGGGTGTGTGTGATGGTGTGCTGTTATGTGGTCCCTTTAATAAACTTTCATAACTGTATTTACGAGTTTAATAGTTTGAACGTTTCACTCCCACACAGACAATGAAGCGGCTCAGTTTCCTAACCAGATGCAGCCTTCTGAGGGGTCCATGCTGTTGAGTGCAACTGCAAGAACCATTTTGACCTAAAAAGGATTTAAAGGAACTCTCCTGGAGAAGTAAACCTATGCACACAGTTTTTACACACACACACACACACACACACCCTGCTGAGATAAAAGTGAGAGGAGTGTTAAGTATACCTCACATGCGCACTTTCTGTGGTAAGAGTCACATGGAGAGGTGAGAGCAGGAGTCAGATAGGACTGAGATTGAGGAGGATAAACTGCAGGGGAGGGGAGGGAGTCAGGCAGACAGGCAGGCAACTGTGTACACAGAGGTGTAATAGGTGGTGGCACAGTTGGAGGAGTTGAGGGGGCGAGCTCGTCCGTCACCAACCCAGCGGTGAAGAGCCATGGGAAGAACACAATCCTGAAACACACACACACACACACACACACACACACCTGAATCCCCACCACAAGGGTGACACTCATTGCTCTGTTCATTTCACCATAGAACTAAAATAAAATGCCCAGAAACTACTCCAAATTAGCTTCTCAAATATTTACCAGCAAAAAAGAGGGGAGAGGGGCAGAAAGAGAGAGAGATTCTGTGGTTTTCACGGCCATTTCAAAAGCACACTTTTAAACAGCACATGTTGACGTATCTGTTTTATTATTTGCTTATGTAAATAACATAGACTATATTCTGCACTGGTCTGTTTTACATGCACTAATTTGGAACAGGGAGGCAAGGAAGGCTAGGGAGAAAGAGAGAGAAATTAAGGGGAGAGAGTGTGAGAGTGCACTGTCTCTCTTCCCCAATCAGTCTTAAGTGAGATGAATTGGAGTGAACCAGCTCACCCCGTGTGTTTTATGGGGCGAGGCTGAGGGAGAGGCAGCTGATTTTAGGGGTCTGTCATGCCCATGCTGTTGGGCTCATTAAAAATGCTTTAAAACTCATCTACTCCATGCACTTGCTGACCTCTGTAACCTATCCCTACCTAGGAAATGCAATCACACACGCCCACGCAAACAGAAGGGAAAGTTCTTTCCAAACTATAGGAAATCTACACAATAAATATGCTTGATTAGCTGCTTGATTATCTGCATGCCCATCAGGCCTGCCTGTTCATGCCATCCTGACATAGATCATAGTTTGATTACCAGACAGTAGACATAGCTACTGATGGAAATGTACAGTAACACATTATAAGTAACTAATGAACAAATATAAATCGTTTCAAGAACTATCCAGAAAAAGATAAGATTCACACTCTTCTACAAGTGGGGGACTTGTAAACAGCAAACTCTTGAGGTCCACAGAGAGGACGTAAAAAGATAAACACACAGGTTTGAGTTTGAGTTTGCACTGTATTATTTTTTCATATAAACATTGCTATCTCTTTATGTACTTATTTACTTATTTACTTATTTACTCTCCTCCTCCTCCCCAAGAGCTGAGAGTCCTTGTGAGATCACAGAGTGGCAATTACAGAGCAAGGGGATGCCACGGAGCGTGTCCTCCTCTCTCTCTCTGAGGGCTTCGTAAATAAGGACAAGACTCCCTGCAGCCTGCCTCTATTGGACTTGGCTGTTGACAATGCCTCAGAAGTGGTCAGGGCCGGCCAGGGAGTCCTCGTTATGCGCCCTCCAAAAGAAGAGGGACCACGTTTTTTTTTTTTTTTTTCAAGCAAGCTTCAGTCTCTCCCTCACACTGATTCACTCACTCACTCACTCTCTCTCCCTCCTTCTTTGCTGTAAGTCAGACCAGAGACTCCTTGCTGTCAAGCGCTTGTCGATGGCACTGCTTCAGTCACCAGCCCCAGCCTCTCCCCCCCTTTGGAGCGGGCCCATTGAAGTTGCCGAGTTATTAATTTGCCCTGGTGAAATAAGAGGATGCCTGGGCTATAGACAGAGGGAGATGGGTGCCTTTTAAAGAATGCCAACCGGAGCCAGCGCCTTTCATGTGTTGTCAGTGGGGTTAGCCGTTTTGGAGCCCTTACATGGGCACCAGGGCTACCCACGGACTAACCAACAAAGGGTGCTCGAGCAGCCGGGGGGGGTTGTGGGTGGATGTGGGTGGATATGGGGGGTAAGGAAAAGGAGAGAGATCTAGAAAGGGAGAATGTTCAAGTGCAAGCAAGAGAGAGAAGGAAGGAAAGAGAGAGTGGGAGTGAAAGAGAGAGAGAGCACGGTTGCAAATTGGTGTTTTTGTGCTATTAACTGGTAAACAACTCTGTTTTTAGTTGTTTTGCTGCCCTCGCTCTTGCCGGAGCTGCGTTTTTGTGGTGTGTGGTTGAACCTGTACTTCAGCCACCAGCTCTTTGCTCCCCTTCTAGGTAATGAGAGCCGGGAGCCCATAACCACTTCCTGCTGTCCTTTATGGTGGGGGGAGACACTGGGTTTTTGGGGAGGGGATGGGGGTGGAGGGCTGTTTAACTTCCATGGCTGAACTGAATGGCAGCTCTCACTCCGCTGTCAACGAAAATGGATGTCATGTCTCATGAGAAAGATGTGAAGAGATGGCTGAAGCAGTCACGTCTTCTTCAGTTCTCTGAGTCGAAAAAACACAGTTGACCACTGATTATAGTGAAACTGATAAACAGTAATTTAATTACCATCATGTGCCATCTTAGAGAGCATGATTCAAGAAGTTACTTAAATATTCTAAAAACAAATGTTATGTAAAATAAAAATGTGACTTTTGAGGTGTCTATCAGCTCAATGTACTTGACCCTGTGGAATACAAACAACATATTTAGTTATTTGCTACATCTTCCACACTTCCTTTTGTGTCTACGGGTTTTGGCCAAAACTTGCCTTTAAATTACATCTCCTTTACTCCTTAACTACTTGTAGTGGTAAGGATACGGGTGCTTTGGCATCTTAATTTGAATGCAATCATCCGCTGTTCAAAAGTCACTCCCATCTGTGCTGTTTAAATCCACAACTGTAAAGTAACAGAAGATGGGGTTGCATCTTTGGCCAGTGGATGAACATGTGACTGACATGCAAGGGTTCTTGGGAGGTCAGAACTCCCCCTGTTGGATACAACTCCCATGACATGATTGGTCAGAGTAGTTTGCCTTGGGTTGCCACGGAAATACCTTAAAATGTTATTTGTCCGAAACGTAGTAGTCTATCCCGCTGTTCAAAAATACTCAAACGTGACCTAGCTGCTTTCAGATTTTCCGCAGCACCCATATTGCTTGGGATGTGGGGGAGGTGGATTCCCTTGACACCCCACCACAGAGCGCGGCTCAGCTTTCAGACCAAAGTGCCCTGACGGCTGTGGTTTTCTTCCACCTGACTGGACACGCAACCTGTCAATTATTCTCTACATCCAATCATGACATGTCAGTTCTCGAGCCCTTTTTTCTTTCTCTGTCTTTTCCTCCATCTCCTGTCCAAACCTCATCACAAGGCTCCACAAGGCCTTTTCTCCTCCGCCCCTGAACGCAGACTTCAACTGGAAGCAAAGTGTTCCAGTGTCTTTGGGCGTCCACAACATGACTGGGCAGACGACCTGCCAGTCTTTCAGTCTGTGTCCACTCTCCATGACTCGTTTTGTGACGTCTTCTTCTCCCCTTCCCCCCCGGCCTTCTCTTCCTCCATTTTGGAGTCTCAGCCTCAGCTCAAGGCTCCTGCTTTCCTGACCTCAGTCGTTGGCCAGAACCAAAGTGACCTGACTGGACACACCACCTGTCAGTCAGTCTCTCCATCCAATTGCCACGTCTCATTTTCAACAGCGCCTTTCTCCTTCATCTTCTTCTTCATTGCCTCCATTTCTAGTCTAGGCACAACACTCCCCTGAGTAATGAAAGTAATGTTGATAACCGTTGCTGCTGGCGACGAGTTAGGGCTAAGCTAAGAGACCGTCCAACTTGAGTTGGAGTCGGATGGGGCAGTCGGGCGGGAGGACGAGCGGGCGGGCAGGCCAGCAGGCGGGTAGGGAAAAAATAATACCAGAGAGTGAGCTGTATAAAAGCAAGCAAGCAGACAAGCAAGCCTGACTGGCTAAAAGTGGCCCCCGCAGCTAGGCTAGCCGGCCCGCTAAAATAACAAAAGGGCTGCCCAGGGGACGGCAGCGGGGCCGGTCAGCGAGACCGAACCGGACCACAGCCGCGTCTCCACTCTGCTTCTGTCCGCGCCATGAAGCTCAGCACAGCACAGCTCTGCTCCGCCTGCGGCCGAGCGCCTGTAATTGAGGCCTAAAGTCAGAGGCCCTGAATAACTCGATGAGGAGAGAGCTGCACGCGTGTGTGTATACTGCATCAATGGCTGCCTTTTTTCAAAAAGGCCTGCCCACCCCTCTACCTCTCACTCACTCTCTCTCTCTCTCTCTCTCACTCACACACACACACACACACACACACACACTGAAGCGCACACACACACTCCTTCCCTCTCTTATGTGTACACAACCTAAAATACACACACACACTCATTCTCTTTTTTTTCTCCCCCGGCCACTAATGCGTACAGTACAGTGTTTCGGTATTTCAGTTTGTTTTGTTTTGTACCTCTCCTGTTCCCTGTCATGCCATCTGTCATGCATTGTATCCACAGAACAGCTCATGGTCTTGTTGCTGTCTCTTTTCACTGTGTATTTCTCTGTTGGCTTCTTCTCATTCTGTCTCACTCACAGAAAATTCCAAAGGCCTCTGTAGGCTTCTGTTAACACCTCGAGCACATGGTCACGTCAGTCCACCCTAATGAGCTTCTCAAAAACAAATAAACGAATAAATGTCCTACACTGTCCCCTTAAAATTTGTAAGGCCTTCTCAACCTCAATCTCACACAAGAGTAATTTACTGCATCCCAATCTTGACAGTTGTGTGTGGTGTGTACATATCTACCAAGTTGTAAGACTACATTTCCCCATGTGCCTTGGGTCAAAATAAAGATTGACCAACTTCAGTGTCACCTCAGTGCCTCTGGTGTGCAGCCGCAAGTGTGGGAACAGCAGAGCAACTCTGACCCTGGCATGGTATCCCTAAACAGTCAGCATCTCTACGGGATAGAGGAGGCGTGCAAACTCTGTTCATGCCCTTTTGGATCATATTCAGTATGCATGAGACTAAAAGTGTGTTTGCTTTTATGTGGGGAGGTGCCAGACAACAAATTTGCTATTAAGACATAAAGTCGGACCAGTACTTAGAAATGGCAGCCTCCTACTGGTAGTGTAATATTCTGATTAGATTAAGATCACTAAGAGCATCCTGTCCTCAGCACAAAGACAAGGTAGTTGAATTTAATCAGTCAATGGAAATATAAGCCTTGTAGTCCCTCTACAGCCAGCCGAGTGTTGTTTTTTTTAGTGCAACAGGCATCAGTGGTGATGTGTAACGACAACCACACCACCGATGAGGATGATTAAGACTCGACAGAGGGCTGTTTATGGGCCCCTGCTGTGTAGTCCGCACTTCTCGCTCGGGGGGCTCCGGAGGTTTTTCCAAGGATCCATTGCCCCAGCGTATGCGCCCGACCTTGCCCATGCTCCATGCCACTGCTGCCAGTCTCCTCTGCCGCTGCTCCTGGTACTGCCGCTGCTGTTTTGCTCTTGCACGCATGCCACAGCTGTGGTGGCTGTGGTAATGTTTGACTGCTCAGAATGGATTCTCCAGCTCAAAAACGCTCTTATTATATTTATATTTTACTACACCGCCGCGGCTCCTGCCAGCTGCCGAGGCCAAGCAGCCGGCCGCGCGCCCCTTTAAATAGGCTGTGACAATATGATTAAACATCTGAGGAAGAAGAGGGAGAAGGGACGAAGGGAAAGGAGAGAAAGGGAGGAGAGAGAAAGAGAAGCATAGACAGAGAGAGAGAGAACGGGAGAGAAAAAAATGCATAAGGTAAACATCAACAGGGTTAGTTCAGTGTTGACGTAGGGACCCCAAGCAAACATAATCTTTTTATTTTTGAACTTTGCTGAAAGGAAGGGTTTTTTTATTTCAAGTGGGAGAAATGGGAAGAGTGAGTGAGCAAGAGAGAGAGGGAGGAGGAAGGGAGAGAGGGAGGGAGAGAGAGAAAGATGTACAAATAAAAATATGGAGATGACATGATGACAACTAGATTTAGTCCAAACATCTCTGTTAGGGAAACAGTGGCTCAGTGCTGAAATGTTATAGCAAGATGTAGCCTTGGCAAAGTAAAGAAATAAATACAAAACTAAATATATACATGTCTCTGGCCCATGGGATCCAGTCTATGTTTTCACTAGACCAGTAGCATGAAAATCCTCAGATGGAAATTAGTCCTGTGGACACTAGGGTCCAGATGGCTGTGCCCAGAATGCCCAGAGTTTGTACTCATTTATCTACTTAGAGGTCAGAGGTCATGTAATCCTATTCTCATGATGAGGGGTTTGCAGTGTTTGATGAGTATGTTGGGTCTCTTCCTCATTGTTGTCACATTAGTGCTGTTTTTCCATGGGCCCAGGGCCACATCTTAGCACGTGTTCTCAAAGATACTGATTCAAAAGTGTCAATAAATAATAATAACAACTACAACTAACAAAAACTACTAAATATAATAATAATAACAATAGATGCATTACCATCACTGGCATTAGTGTCCCAGCCTACTCAGACAGATACTATATAATAGGTAGAGGTATACCATTGGTGTGCACATTAACAAATCAAGAGAGACACTATATAATGAGGTGCATCACCAGTGGACACATGAACTAATTAAGAGCTGATGAGGACAGTAAGAGGTAATGAAGCATTAGACCAAACTGTGGGAGTCTGGGGCAAAGACCTAGGTGGGGGCACAGACATGACAGTGGGAGACAGGAATGACAGAATTAAAGAGGGGTGGATGAGTAAAGGGACAAGTGGAGAGAGAACAGGGGGAGAAAGTGTTAAAGCGCCTCCAAACACTGGTGTAGACACAAGTGTAACACACTCCACTTTTTAAAGCTTGATTACATCACATTGCGTAATTACAAGTTTCCAATACAATCCTACATCCCTACAATCCTAAACCCTTTCACCACTGCTGCGATCATTCGGTTATATTTATGTTGGTGTTGCCTAATAAAATCCATTGTTTATTGAATGATGATCAGTTAAAAAAATGTAAAAGCTCGGTCATGTTCATGGAAGATTTCAAAGTCCATTGAAAGTGATTGAAAGTATTGCGTACTCATGTCCGTGCCAATGTGTGAAGGTCTTTAGACTGCAGATGTAGACTGGGAATTGGTAACAACAGGAAAAACAGGATAATTGAAAAGCTAACTTTTGAAAGAAAGGAATAAGGGACACAGAATGAGAAGGTGAATGAGTAAAAGAAACTGAACATGGATCAGAGGGCTGAGGTGAGAGGACAGAGAGACGTTTGTGGGTGACAGAGGGTCAAAGGCGTAGGGAACTGTGAACAGACAAAAAACTGACAGTGTGTGTGTGAGAGAGAAAAAAGACTGAGTGAGAATGTCAAAAGCAAACCAAAGAGAGAGACAAAGGGAAAGATTGAAGGAGTGTGAGTCAAGACAAAGGAGCTTAGCGAGAGGGTATGAGAGAATTGACTAAACAAAACACAGCAGGATGGGAGGACAGTGAGTATGAGAGACAGACAAAAACAAGAAATAAAAAGAAAAACAGAGGGTGTGAGTTATCAAACAAAGAGAATGAGCAAGCTTAACCGAGTACATAATGGCAAAGAAATATACTGAAAGAGAGAGAGAGAGTATGAGGGCTATAATTGGATAAAAAAAACACACAAGATGACAGGTGCTGCTGAGTATCAATAAAATAAATCAACTTTCAATATTTTTTGTGATCTCACATTTGACTACCACCTGGAGAAAATTAGCCAACAAATAGCATTCTGTCAAGCTACTATGACAGGTTCAGACAGAGTAAAGCACCAAATAAAGGTACCCTTGGGCACTGGTACCAAAGACTAGGTATTGATGTCAGCACCATTATCAGTTCAAACCTAACTGGCCCCCAACACTAATAAGGGCATGTGGCGAGAGAGACAGTGAGAGGAAGATAAAATAAGAAAGAGAACGAGAGTGAGAGAGAGAGAGCATCAGAGAGAGAGAGAGATGGAGTGTATATGAGAGAGAGCAGAGAGAAAGAGAAAAGGAGAGCATGTGAAGAGAAGAGAGAGAGCCTGAGTGAGAGCGTGCTGGTGAGGGAGCGCTAGTGGGAGCCCCTGCGTGTCCCTGTCGTATGTATGGCTTGTCTGGTGATCCCCTGCGGGACGCCGCACTCACCCCGGCCGTGGTCGAGCTGCAGCGGGGCCGCTGTGGTGTGCTGCACTGCGCTGGGCTGCTCTTGGGTTGCGCTGGGGCTGCGGTGCGGCCGGAGGCTTCAAACGGCTGCAGGCTTGCCCGCAGGCCTAATTACAGGCTGCGCTCCCACACCCACACCCACACCCACCCTGGCACTGCACCACGGCCAGGGCCACGGCCACGCACGCCTGGCCCATACAGGCACGGGCACAGCAGCGGGCACAGGCACAGCCGAGCAGAAAAGTGTGCGCAAGTGTACGACGTTCTACGTTACACTCCAGTAGCAGACCTGCTGACATGGGGCACGGCCAGGGAGAGATGGAGAAAGAGAGAGAGAGGAAAATGGGAGATAGAGAGAAAGAGAGAGGTTAAACACTCCTTTATTCAACCAATATTTAAGTGTTCAAATACTGCAAAACAACACAATAACAACCACAAGTTTTACAGGCCTAACATGTAACATGCAGATGGAGAGAGAGAAATGTGTGTATATATGTGTGTGTGTGTGTGTGTGTGTGTGTGTGTGTGTGTGTGTGTGTGTGTGTGTGTGTGTGTGTGGACTTTATCCTGCTCCTCCTAGGCTGAGAAACAGACACAATTTCACTGCATTTTTTACACTCAGTAACCATATACATGTGACAATAAAATTTCCTTGTATCCTTGAGAATGAGCTGAAGAAGCATTACTGTGATATTACCAATGCATTACTGTGATATTACCAGCGCATTACTCGAATATCAATATAAAGTGCATATACAAAACATGGCAAAACCACAGTAGCCTCTCCTACACAACTGTTTATAAACATAATATGAAATGTGATATTGCAAGGGTTGTAGCTTTGCCTTATTTGTATTTGGGTCTTCAGTGTTGTGTTGTAGATTTATAATGTGCCATCATCTTTTGAAACCTGGCAGATTTATAATTTACCATCATCTTTTGAAACCTAGCACCTCTACAGGTTGTATTTTTTTTCAGAGGAAAAGACAGCATTAAAGTTTTCACTTTGTAAATATTTGTAGTCTTGAAAGTGTTAATTAATGAACAAAAGCTTCATAAAGTCCATGTCCATGTCCTAGTTTCATCTACCAAGCCGTATCACCAGGGCTGAAAACGCTTGTTTCCACGTTCGCGTTTGACAAATGTCACTACGTTTATACGTCAATGTAATTTCAACCTAAGTCTAATAGTGAGTATAGGTTGGTTTGGTAATTATATGTTGGATGGATGTAGCTCAGCAACTCCACAGGGGCTCAGACGTCTTTCGACAGTCAGCTGACGTTTATACTAGCGTCTGGATGGAAAAGATGAGTCTCTGGAGCTGAGCATTCAGCTGCAACAGATACAATAAATAAATCTGTTTTAAAATCTAAATTTGACCTCCTTGATCTCATCTCCAAGTTATATTGCCTCTAAACAAGAAGTCTACATGTAATGCAATTTCCCTCAGCAACATGTTTAAGTCTCTAAATGAATGGAAAATGTGAGTTGAGGTAAAGTACACAGCAGGCCATTAGAATTTGTTACCTAATGGTTGGGTGTGTAGCTGGTTAGGGATTCTTAGAAAATATACATTCAGTTTTTGCAGTCTATCCTTAAGATATATTTCCCTGACAGGAATGTAACCAGCTTCACGGGAGACCCATGCCAAGTCCAACTCTCCTTCCTAGAGGCCCTTCCTTAATGCCCATGCCAGGATGGACTCTCCTTCCAAGAGGCCTTGCGACTGACTCCTCCTCAGAATGGCACTGTCAAAATGGACCCTCCCAATGTTACCCCATGATCGATCCCACTCCTTGACTTTAACGCTATGCCTGGTTGGTAGTACACAGTCCAGCCATAACTTTTGATAACCACCAATGACTTGACTATCATATAATCTTGTGGGACAATATTTTAGAATTATTATGAGGCTCAGCTAAAATCATGGACAAATCGTAGTCTATCATGATAACCACTGTTGTACTTTTCCTGCGTGACCCCTGGCAGCTGGGTTGGCCCTCTTGAGCCATGGATCTGCCCAGGGTTCCTTCCTATACTAACTATCACAAGAATATTTTCCCTTGTCCCTGATGTTCTTGGGTGCTCCTTGCTGTAAAGCGCCATGAGACAATACTATTGTAAAAGGCGCTGTATAAATATAATATATTTTAATAATTTTTTTTACATTTTAATAATTGTAATAATAACCCAGCATGACAGCGTGCCATGTGATGAGTGTGTGCAGCAATATGACTAGTTGTTTGTGCTGACTCAAAACCAAAGCCCTGTAATCTGCTGATGTCTGGCTTCATAGCAGCCTGGAGCATTACGCCACAAACCCCTCCAAATAGTCTGTGATTATTAACATTTCTCTGAATTCTTAAAATATCAACGACTTTGAGAGCTAATTTTGCCTTAAGCCTTGCCTAAGAGAAAAAGGTTTTTTGCCTCCGCAGTATAAATCTATGGGCTAATACATAGTTCGTCGGTCATGATGTGGAATGATGTGGTACAACATGCATAATCAGACTCGTCTTTAGGGCACAGGGCACAAACATGTGCTGAAATGTGCATGTTGACTGAAGTCAAACCTCAGCACAGGGAACATCATCTAGCAAGTCTGTCTTTTGCTCTTCCTCTTGAGGAGGCCCATATAGCCATTAATTCTGGGACTAGTTGTATAACGGAGGAGTGTGGGGTGTGTATGCTGAACACAACTGAGTTGAGTGGGTGCCGGTGAGAGTGGAGGCCACCAACACCCTCCATATCACAAAGGAAGCAATAAGGGAGCCTCCCGTCGACGCTATTTGAAACCGTTGTTCTCGGCAACCGGCGCCGCCTGCCATTCTGTCACCGATCGTGTGACAGGCGCAGATAATGACCGTAGGTCTAATCAGAACATACGGAACTGAGGGAGAATGGCCACGACCAAATAAGACTCCTGAAACCTAAACATCACTGTGAACAGCTCAGATCTTGCGTGTCAACGCAGGAAGAGAAACTACGCCGGCTGCAACAGTGACAGAAGTCATGGCGTTCAGACTCACTCGGAGATATTTCTCAATTTTGATCGTTGCATTGTCCTAAAAGCTTTCATCATAATTGTCTGCCCGTCTGTTTCCTTCCTCCAACTGAATGAGACATAGAAATTAAAGGAAAAAAGAAAAGAAAACAAAAGACAGGCCGAGATTAAAGAGAGGGGAAATGGTGTTAGCGACAAAAAAGGAGAAAAAAGAATGAGAAGGGAGAGAGCAGGCTTTGAAACGACCCGTCCCGTTACGACGATGACTGTTTTGGAAATGGGAAAAGCTACAGACAGAGAGAGAGAGAGTGTGTGTGTGTATGTGTGTGTAGCAGGGTGAGTGAGACTGCGAAGAATTGGATTGATCAGCACTGCCGTTATGTGAACGAGTGCCAGCCCTTCTCGGCATCTCTCGCGGCCGCACCGCGCTGTAAACCCACGGGCGAATAGTTCCCACATCCCAGCGGACCACTTGAAAAGGGAGCAAGGGCCTGAGGT
Organism: Tenualosa thibaudeaui; assembly: GCA_027481765.1. NCBI lineage: Eukaryota > Metazoa > Chordata > Actinopteri > Clupeiformes > Clupeidae > Tenualosa > Tenualosa thibaudeaui. Next base: position 6,904,610 of record JAIFZK010000071.1, read on the forward strand.
TGGTACACCACTCCCTGCTGGAAACGGAGTCTCCGAAAAGGCCAAATATCAATAAATTCATTACGCACTTTATATTTATATATTTTGTATTTATGTGCGTGTATAAAAAATGTGTGCGTCCAGGCCAGCACAAGGGAGTATTTTTAGGGTAGGCACTCGCTTGCTCGGGCGAAAGCATCTGTTTCCAGAGGCTCTGACCCAACTAACAGAGCACTGGGGAGAGAGAGAGCAGCTGTGAAAGAGAAGTCCGGGCAGTACCAAGCCCAGCTGTGTGTGTGTTGGAGAGACAGTGGGAGAGAATGGAGAGAGAGTAGAATAGAGAAAAAAATAAAAATGAGAGAAGATGTGACAATATCATAAAATTATGAACAAAGAAATTAAATTGAATGGATGGTGAAATTAATAAATTGAGATAGAATATCAAAGTTTTTTTTTTTTTTTTTTTTGGGGGCCTTGTAACTTTGCATTTATGAAAACAAGCTTGACAAAAACTTCATCCATAGCACACCCAGAGCATAAAGATTGCCCCAAAAATGGCTGCATAAAGCTTTTTTTTCCAAATGTGTCCAACAGATTCTTCACATGTGACATGTGCCAAAACACACTTGCCACGGCCATTACCGGTACTGTAATGTACTGTCATTCAGACGGGGTAAGTAAGGTCAGACTGTGAAAGGTCAACAAAGTAAATCTGGGCCTTCAAATGGGGATGACCTCATAACTACATCCACTGAAATCTTTTTTTTTTTTTCCTTTTTTCTTCCCCTCTCTCTTTTTGACTCCCTGTCTCCTTCTCTCCCACTATTTCCCTCTCTCTCTCGCTCTAACTGCCCTGTCTGCTGCAATTGCAGGGTACAGGATTGTGGTCATTCTTCTGGCGCTTACGACAAAAACATCCTGACATTTATTTACCGGCCTCTGTCAATGTTTCACCTGTGGCTCTCACAGACCTGGGAGCGAGGAGGTGGAGGAGGGAGGAGGAGGTCAAGAGCGAGGGAGTGAGAGAGAATAAAGGGGGAAAGACAATGAAAGAGAGGGAGAGGGCATACAACATAGAGAGTAAAGGGTACACAGAGAAAGTGAGTGAGAGAGAGAGAGAAGGAACATGTAAAAGAGAAGGAAAAAAGAATTGAGATAGGCACAGAAAAAAATCTTAAAGTGGAAGAGATCAGGGCCTAACCAGTCACAGCTGAACTAAAACAGGACCGGGACTGAGATGTTCTATTCAGTTTAGCACTGTGGATGGAGAGAGATGCCAAAGGAATAGATGTAATCGGACTCCCTAGTAATACATATCACAAATGACAAATATAGTTTTCTACATGATGTGTCATTTTTTTTCCACTAGACAATAGAGGAACAAAATCTCTACAGCTGCAGATTTAGTAAACTAATAAACAGCCACATTACTCCACCATTCAACACATTATACTCTGTGTCTCTGTGTGTGTGTGTGTGCGCGCGCCCTGGTTTCTACAGAGCCTATGAGCACAAAGGGCACTTGGCTGCCTGAATGGCCCCCTTTTACACAGGTGACATATATTCACTGAAGTGTGTGTGTGTGTGTGTGACTGTGTGTGTACACTTCCACATGCTATTGCATATAGACACACATTCTTTGTTTTCTCCAATTCACTGAGGTTTCTATGAATTAACTCAATGGCAAAGTGGCACTGCATTTGCTATTATATCTTGTTTGTATACTACAGTTCTTTACATGGCTCACATGCCTTTGTAACTTCAGACTACTATTTAATGCATGACTTTTGATGACTTTTTATTCCATTATTGTTTTGCATCTTTCTGATGCAGCTGTTCTTCTTCAATGCACCATTTCTTGTGTTTCTTTGACAGATAATGTCATCCCTGTAGAAATATTCATGTTCAGGAGAGAAGACAGTGCAGCCAGCTCTGACGAGGCCTTTCTATTCTGGGTGAAGTTAATGTAATTTGCTTTGGCATAATGGACTAAGTGCACCTTCTCAATACCACTATAATGAGTGTGTGTGTGTGTGTGTGTATGTGTGTGCTCTTGTGTCCATGTGTCACTCTGCCTGCGGCTACTGTGATGCCATTCCTAGCTATCGTTCAGGACACACACACACACTTGCACACAGAGATATATGCAGACACACGTACACAGAGTTACAGACACACAATACACACAGACAGAAGACAAAGTCTGGAGGTACAAACCCACTCACACACAACACAAATGCATGGACATGTGCATGAAAATGTATGCATAGGTGCATAGATGCACACACACATACAGTGCATGAAAAGCACACACAGATACACATACACACAGAAAAACACACACACATACACACAGACAGTCTAACTGCTAAGAATGAAAGTTAAGATACCATCTCTACATATAATGCAGGTGCACACACATGCAGAAGATGAGGCTTCTGAAAACCTATCCAGTAGACTGTAATAATTGCACACACACACACACACACTAATGTACACCATTACTTTGCGACTGAGCTGACATGCGTGTCTGCATGTACATAAGATAATGCCAAGTTGGTTTATATCAATTTGTACAGCATTATTCTCCACTCCCCAAGACTCTGCTCTGTCTCCCCACCCCTTCCTCAGAACATGGCCTCAGTAAGTAGCTCATACAAGCTAAAGACACACACACACACAGAGAAGCAGCACAGCCCAAACCAAACCAGACGAACAGCTCATAAACTCCCAATCTTCTTTTATTAAGGCCTTGAACTGACATGAGGGCAAGGGTGTGGAAATATTTATAGCCCCGCAATATAAGCACAGGCTATTATTGTTCATAATGTTTATTGTCCCCAAGGACACAATTGCATGCTCTGAGAATGGGATATTGTGTGTGGTATTGTTTCATTGAAGAGTTCATTGAGAGCACACTGAAAACAAAGCATGGCGGCGGTAGCTGGGCAAGCTGACCTCTGGACTTGGCACAGCAGAATCATGACCATGGTCACATACACACTGAGGGCTCCAGAGGTCATTGAAAGATGTACTCTAGTGGTGAGAAGAGAATTCTGGGAAATGTAGGCTTTGTGTAAAAGGATTCTGGGCAAAGATTTTATCTTAAGATTTTTTATTATTTTGTCTTCCTCTGCTCTGAAATCTTTGCAGAGTCACAGGTTCCATCATACATTAATGCTCATTACCACACAAAATCTGACAAACAAGGGACCCTTAAAATCTTACTAGTTTCTAGTTTCTAGTCAAACAAGGACTTTCTGGTTACGTTCATCTGACTGAAGTTTCTAAATATAACTACAATTATCTAAATATTAGCCAGGCTAGCGCCACCTAGTGCTTCTGATCAATTTCTCATTTAGCTACAGCACTGCATCATGAATCTATCTATAGGCTTAGGTTTCCACCGAATCTGGGCTTTGTGGACCTATCAGCAAACAGAGGGAGGGCTGAATGCAAAGACGTTGAATTCAAGTGGTGCAGTCCAACATCACGACCAAGCAGTAGCTAATGGTTGAAACAGAAAGTATCTGCCCACCAGGAAGCAAATGTATCCCAGTGGACAGGTTTCAGACGATTTGCACGAAGTGAAACGATGTGAAAGCATTTGATGGATCTGCTATCTAAATATCACTGCAATAGTACATGTTCCCCACTGAACACAGGAAGAGTCATTGTAATCTTTTTGTTCCCAATAGAATGTAGGAGTGCCCTCCACCCATACAGACTGGGGAGGCTCTGTTCTCTACTAATACAGACTGGGGAGGCTATCTATCTTCCACTCATACAGACTGAGAAGGCTATTTGTCCTCCACTCATACAGACTGAGGAGACTATCTGTCTTCCACTCATACAGACTGGGGAGGCTATCCGCCTTCCACCTATACAGACTTGGGAGGATATCTGTCCTCCACTCATACAGACTGGGGAGGCTATCTGCCCTCCATCCATACAGACTGGGGAGGCTATCTGCCCTCCATCCATACAGACTAGGGAGGTTATCTGTCTTCCACTCATACAGACTGGGGAGGCTATCTGTCCTCCACCCATACAGACTTGGGAGGCTATCTGTCCTCCACCCATACAGACTTGGGAGGCTATCTGTCCTCCACCCATACAGACTGGGGAGGCTATCTGTCCTCCACCCATACAGACTTGGGAGGCTATCTGTCTTCCACTCATACAGACTTGGGAGGCTATCCGCCCTCCATCCATACAGACTTGGGAGGTTATCTGTCCTCCACCCATACAGACTTGGGAGGCTATCTGTTCTCCACTCATACAGACTGGGGAGGCTATCTGTCCTCCACCCATACAGACTTGGGAGGCTATCTGTCCTCCACCCATACAGACTTGGGAGGCTATCTGTTCTCCACTCATATAGACTGGGGAGGTTATCTGTCTTCCACTCATACAGGCTGGGAATGGTAAAGGCTGTCTGTTCTGCACTCATACAGGCTGGTTGGCAGATCTGCCATACTGCTCTGGGTGCTCCTGGAGCACTGTGGGCTTTTTGTGCTCTCTGTTTGCCTAAGCCGTGCAGCTGAGTGGTATGTGCACTTCTTTCTCCTCTCTCTCTATGTTCCACTCATACACACACACTCTGTCTCTCACACACAAGCAGGTATACACATCCTTCTCATACATGGACACATACACATACATCTCTCTCTATCTCTCTTGCACACACACATGCATAAACATACCTCTCCCTCTTTCTTTCAAACACACACAGCCCTCTCCCTATTTATGGCCCTCTCTCTCTCTGACACAAACACACCCCTCATGTATGCATTCATACATACACATGTTCTTCTCTGTAATACATACACACACATACACACAAACACACACACACATCGTGCATTTCTCTCCTCGCAGACAGAGGAGGTGAAGGGTTAAGTGTAAGTAGTGCCAGACGAGTGCAGGAGGGCAGAATAATTACCCATGATTTCCCTCTTCGGCTGGCTGCTGAGTGGCACACAGACCGAGGGGCTGGGGTGCTGAAAGGCCTCTTGATTGATTGCCCTCAAACACCTGTCCTGGGGTCCTGGGCTCCCCTTTCGGCCCTCCACCAACCCTCCACCACTTTGTGCACTGCTTCTTGCGATGCTGTATAGGAGAATGTACAGGAGTGTCCTGGAGTGGTAGCACTGGGAAACAATGGCTCCTAAGTTTCGCGAAGATTCTAGAGAATTCTAGAATCATGTGAGCTCCTTCTGTTCAGAGAGTGTTCAGTCATACGGGAGGGTAGGGGGTGGGGGGCAAATCAGTGCACACACACAACCATACACACAAATGTTTCCTAACAACGTTCCAGGGCCCCTAGCAACAAACATCAAGCCTGTCACAAAACATAGCTGAAAGTATAGGTTAGGGCCATTTCCGAGGTGTTTTGAAAGTAAAGAGAAGTGGGGTTAAGTAAAAGGTGTGTGCTCTGGAGACGTTTATGAGTCCCCATCCACAAGACAGGCACTCAGCTTCTAACTTCAATTAAATGTAATCACCCAACCAAATGACCTCCCATAAAATCCAATTATATGTAGTCGTATAATTCAAAGGGATGTTGAGGCAGACAGACAGAGAGACACAGTAGTGGTTGATGTAGCCAGTCAGACAGATGGACAGAGAGAATGAGAGCAAAGAAATAGAGAGAAAGAGAGAGTGGGAGTCCGAGAGAGAGAGAAAGAGAGTGAGAGAGAGGGAGAATGAGAGAAAAGGAGAAAAAGTTGCCCATGTAACTACAGCAGCAGCAAACAGTCTTCCATTCAGTGCACGTCCCTCACAAAGACTCTTCTGCAGCTTGCTAAGGACTGAGCAAGTGAGCAAGCATACGAGTGAGCAAGTGAGTGAGTGAGCGAGAGAGCGGGCGAGTAAGGGGGGGGTTGGTTTGAGGTTTCAGGGGTGTTGGGGTTCCAAACTCTGGGCCTCTAATTCTGACACACTGTCTCCACCAATTAGAACTCCTTCAAACGGGAAAAGGGGAGGAAGAAACAGAACTAGAAAGCCAACGAGGGCATATTTAGTAACAGTTTGGCAAGCTGTAATTACATGTATGGCTAACACAGAGATTTAACTACTTTCCCCCCAATGATTGACAAGAGAGAGGGAGAGAGAGAGAGAGAGGGAGAGAGAGGCAGAGTAAGAGACAACGGCTGCTGTGCCTTGTTGGTGCCTTTTTCCTCCACTCAGACAAACAGGATGTTCAAAGTAAGCTTCATTCAAACTCTTCAGTCTATTGAAGTGAGGGCTTTGTAATTGCTCTGACTCTCTTTGACTGCTGTTGAAGGTCTCCTCTGAATTTTCCACTGCCTGACCAAAAGCCAGACATTATCAGCTCTGTCGGGCTGTAGTTCCATCCCCATGTCACCACGAGTCTTTGTGGTCAGTCTGTGATGACCCCTGTATCTGTGAGAATGTGTGTGTGTGTGAGAAAGAGAGAGAGGCATCCAGAGAACAGCACAGGGCCTGCCCGCTGATGGTGGGCATGATAATTTCCCATGATGCTATGAGGCCCGACTGTGATGTTTATAATTACTTCAGGAGTCAATATTGACCCACACTGGGGAGAGATGTTTGCATGTGTCAGGCTAGAAATTAACACACACTACAGCTCCCAAAGGATTTATGCCTGTCAGCCAGGTACGAGCAGAAAATAAATGTGCAAATATGAAACTGAACGACATAAAAGCATTTAACTCATGAATGTGGGCAAACTGAATTAAGATGGAGTAAGACACATTTCTGTAAACTTCACTGCATTGTTTATGATAGAAATTAAATTCTGAGTTCAAAGCATTTTCTAAAAAAAAAAAAAAAGACTTTAGACTTGCAAACAGTCCTAACTTAGGTGCAGGAATTATTGCAAAAATGTGAATCAAATTGCAACATAGTCATTTACAATAACTATTGAACAGTGATTCAATGTGTGCCAGTAAATTCCTTGCAAGTATCCTGACACTGAGCAACACAAAAACAAACAAAAAACAGTGTCACCAACAAAAACAAAACAAAACAACAAAAACATATTTACTCTTCTGCCCAAGTGCCACTGCCAACAGAGAAATATGTTTTGCATCCAACGTCTGTTTTAAGGATGTCAAGGATTATGAACTACAAGGCCACTTTGGCTACGGAACGACACTCCCTCGGCCAAGACTGTCTGGCTTGGCTCGCTTGCAGCATTCCGGTCGGACGCAATATAAAAGGGCCCTGAGTGGACATCTCAATCTGCTTTAGCATACAGTAAATCAGATGCGTGACTCAAGGGAAATCCCGACACCCCCTTTCCACCTCCCTGTCTCTCTCTCTCTTCCTTCCTCCTTCACTTCCTCTCTCTCTCACTTGCTTTTTAGCCTCAGTTGGAACTCCATCCTGAGACATCATTGGGGCTGGCCTGAAAGAGAAACCAAGAAAGCTCAGCATCTGCTACGCTAATCTGGGCCCTTAATCTGGGAAAAAGCGGCCAACACACGCAACCTGACCACAGAGGTCACAGCGACCAGGCGCGGCCATTCATGATATCATTATGAAGGCTAGCAGGCAGAACTTAGAGTATGGCCTGCAATAGACTGACTTTGCTAATAGATCCCTCATGCAATGCAAATGAGATCAACAACTACAGCCCCACTTATTTACATTTGTGCGCATTCAGTTCCATACAGCTTTTTTAAAATGGCACTAAAACAATCCTTGAGCTGAGCACATCTCAAAAAGCAACGTGCCCAGAGTGGGACCCATCCACTTGAGGCTAGCCAAGAATCAGATGAAAATCTGTGTCCTATGGGTTTATTCCACAATGTTTGGGCCTTGACTTCTTAGAGGTTGCAGGGGTTTGTTTCTCCCTTGGCTTCACAGACACAAATACACACACAAAAGGAAATATCTTTCAAGTGTCCTCGAGTCCTCTTTCTCACATTCTCTCTCTCTCAAACACTCACACACACACACACACACACACACACACACACACACAGGAACCTGTGGCGTATGCCGTGGGTTCTTTACGGTTCTCTTTCTAGGGCTCTCAATATCCTTCTCTCTCTCACACACATACTCACACACACACACACACACACACTCACAGAGAGAGAAACCTGTGGTGTATGCCATCGGTTCTGTATAGGTCTCTTTCTACGGTTCTCAATATCCTTTTCTCTCTGTCTCACACACACACACATACGCTCTCTCACATACACACATTGAGGGAAACTCAACTGGGAAACTGGGATTTTTTGGGTTCTCTCTCTCTCTCTCTCTCTCTCTCTCTCTCAAGGGTTCTCTCTCCCTCTTTCACTCTTTCTCTCACACACACATGCATGCATTCACACACACACACACTCACACACATAGAAACCTCTGGCCTATGTGTTTACTCTGGGAGTGTTCAAGCCTTGGGCTCTCTAGGGCGCCTTGCAACAACATTATCTGTCATATATAGCATTTACATACAAATACAAAGGGATTTAAATCTGCATTTCAGATTGAGGTTCAGCTCACAGCCTCACAGTTTAGTTTTAGACTGATATGTTGTTGTTTCAATATTCATTAAGGTGAACATTTACTGTACAGACTTAATGGAATTTTAACCTACAAGGTCACAATCTGACCAGCTACATAGGAAAACAAACTCGCCATGGAGACATACCTGGGCAAAGTCCCATTTAAAGAAACACTTTGGCGCCTACAACGTCACCTCTAGGAGAACTAACAACAAACTTTTGGTCTGACCTGAAAGTGCCTCGGATTCTTCCATTGACAAGAAAAACCTCTCGTCTGCCGAGATGACACAGTGTCTTGTCACCTTTTCCACCCCTCTCTCTCTCTATCCCTCTGTTTACAGCTGGTGATTGCCTGAGGCCTGGCTATGCCGCAGGGCACCCAGCACCCCTCAACAGTCTCCCATTCTGACAGTGGGGACGTTGTGGAGGAGGGGAGAGAGTCGGGGCAAGGTTGGGATGAGGTGGAGGAGGGCAGAGGGAGGTTAGAAGCAGGGAGAGAGTGAGGAGACACAGAGGACTTAGCTGGTTCTGTTTCGCAAGCGGCCAGGCCCTACCATGGCAAACACATCCGAAAAGAAAGTCCCCTCTCTTCTTCCATCTCTCTACGGTAGGGAAAATTATTCTCCCAAAATACCCCGACCCCAGACTTTTTGATGGTGAATGGTCAATTTCATATTTTCTTGTCTCGCTCGTAAATAACATCCACCTACACACACACCCGCTGCCCCTCGATGAGATCTTGCCATAATCTAGTCAATACCCACAGAAGCTGCTGCAGCTCTATGGCAGAGTATTCAACTATCCAAGAAGCATTAAGGCCCCACAGTCTAATAAACTAAAAGTGTCTGTGTGTTTGCATTAGGTCTGGCAATTTTTTTTTTCATAAAGTCCAGTCAGTAGCATACAGAAGGTGGAGATCCAGTAATCCCTATGGGAGAAATAAAACAGAGGGGAAAATAAACAAACCGGCCTTGACCCCCACCACGAGAGACACACACCACAGGATGACTGCCTGACTCGCAGCGAGACGCCTGTGTATTTTTGTTCGTGTTACACACGAACCGGAAAGTGTTGTGTTGCTTCGCTTCACGGGAGATGGCGGAGGCCTACGTCCGCTTTGAGGCCCACCGTTACGGTGTGTGACGCTGCACTGAGTGAGTGAATGAGTGAGTGAGGGAGCAGTCTCGGTGAATCGGACGCCTTATTCTCTGAAGCCGTGTGGCGGTGAGTATCATGGAGTGGGCTGCCATTTGTTTAAACATTGGGTGACTCCTTGCTTTGTGACAAAGACAACTAAAACAGGATACACGCTGCAAAGCTCTTTCTATTTTTTTCTTTGTATAGACTTTTGGTAAACACCGTCTTGATGCCAGTCATCTTCTCCATAACCACGGAAATACACAACTTCGTCATGGGGTCTGTCTCTAAGATGTGGATTATGACGAGCAACAGAGTGAATTACATTGTATGTGGAAAACTGTATTCCATTACCAGTGGAAAGGCACTGAGGTAATGACAAAGAGTGTTCGGCCTCTGTTCTGAATATGGAGAACCAGATTCAAAATCTGTTCCAGAATCAGGTTCTATATGGATGATTACGTCACCAGAGAAAAGACCAGAAATAAGAATGTAAATGGTAGAATCCAACAAAAGGGGTCATCATCAACAACAAAAAAACTCTTCTATGGGTTATGGTTTGTCTACTAATTAAACCAATAACCTCTATCTTTTTGAAATTGTGACAATCCAGCAAATAGAATTAAGCTACGGCTACAACAAAACCCCTTCAGCCATCCCTTTGCCATTCAGAGGCTCAAAGGAGTCATCTTGGTCAACCTCAACAGATATGCTAGCGTGGCCTGAGTCTCTCACCATGACAGGCCTTTGGTGTGGCTTAAGAGCATCGGGTACTGCACTACAGATGGTTGAGTACAAAGCAATGACTTGGTTTGGGAGATGGGTGGGGAGGGGGGGTGGTGGTGGTTGTGGAGTGCTGTTGCACAGATAAGAGTCAAATAAGGAAGTCCCTTAGAGTGGTGCCCGTGAGCAGCAGGATGGCGAAAGGCAGGTCCTCAAGTTGTTTACTTCCATGGCGAGCTCCTGACACCAGACGGCAAGTGGCAGCGTCAAAACAACAGCACACGCCTAACACATCCCGTAAATGAAAAAAAAAAAAAAAACGAGAGAGAAAGAGAGAGAGCAAGAAAGGAAGAGGGAGAGAGAGAGAGAGAGGTTGGGGGAAGAGAAAAGGAAGGAGGGTTGGAGGGAGTTGCACTCATATCAGAGAGAATTCCTCTGGTCCCCAACCCCTCATTTCCTCTGAGGACCTGTAATCACACGTGGAACAAAAAACCGCCGCCGCTCCATGCCGTCCTGATTATGCCAATTAGCAGCATGTTGGGAGGGGCCCCACAATACCCGGCACCAGCACTTACCCTTGCCCACAACATTGTCTGCCCTCCCCTACCAGGCGTAAAATAGCCCACACAGAAGGGGAAGGAGCTCAAATGCTCCAGCACACTCCAATGGCACTTGATGGGTCACTTGCTGTCATTTATACGATACACTCATGACCATGGTATGGGAGGTTTATAAGCGGGTCTCAGACATCATTCAGTATGAGAAGTGTGTTTGTAATTGAGCATGGGGGATGGGAGGGGGGCTGGGTGGCTTTAGTCATCACTTAAGTGTTGCCATACATCTAGTCCAGAGAGTGGATGTTTAGAGTTACTTAAACCAGCGGTTATTTAACTGTGTGCCTTTGCATACTGGAGGACCTTGGCCTTGGGGCTTTGGTGAAAAGGAAAACAGTTGTTGCTGTTGACTGTTCTCTTTCAAGGCCTCCACTTCTTTGTGTAGTTTTGATTGAACCAATAAAACACGCAATGGTGCTTCATCATGTTTTTACAAACCCAAATTTGACATTCAAAAATATCATCTATCTGAAAAATTTTTCATAATTAAAATCTGCAGCTCTCCCCTTCTCTTGGCTCCCACCCCTCCAACATCTCATTGCCTTGTCCTCAGTGACACCACACAGCAGTCAGGCTAAACCAAACATGATGGACGAGCCTGCCAGAAGATGACATAAGGAGTACCACAGTACCGAATAAGCTGTGTGCACTTTGTGGAGCTTATCCTCGATAATTCACTTGTATTGTCGTCATAAAACACACACAGACACGATACTTAAAATCTGTAGTTATGAGCAAATGTAAAACCCTGTTATAACCATAGCCATCGTCTTCCTGTTTGTGTCTTCTCTAAGAACACATGACATGAATCCCAAATTAAAGAAAAAAAAATCAAGAGCGCCACATTAGCAGCTGGTCATAGACTTCTCCCTTTCAACGTCTTTCCTCTCGACAGATGTTCTGCTCAGGAGTGGCGTCCCAGCGAGCCACAAGTGAGCGTATTTTTCGACCACAGGATCGGGAGAAAAGCCACCGAACAGCCTGCTCCGACTCAACATAAAACAAAAAACGCCAGACTTGAGGGGGGAAAAAATGTGCATTTTTTTCTTGCTTACCCCTTCAAAAAAGACGGGGAAGAGGAGGAAAAAAAAGGACTGAAGATTTTCTAATCCAGCCTTTATTGAGGTTCCTGCTCTCAGCAACGCAACCTTTTTTTTATGTGTGAGAAGGGCTCCCTGTAATTTAGCTACCACTACCACTGGACAGGCTTGTAATAAAAAAAGAGAGAACTCTATTCTGGGATTCTCTGTAATAATGGGCTCTTCTTGTCTTCCTGAAGCAGCGGCATTTCTGCTCTTGTCAAGGCCAGAGCAGGTGGAGATAGGGACAAGATGGCACATGGCTGATGGATATGCGCCTCAAATCACTTCAGAAGAAGAGGAAGAGGAAGATGAGGAAGAGGAGAAAGATTATCGAGACAGACGACTTCTTCTGGAAGACAGAAGCTCTAAGAATCTCATCCTCAAAGCACCCTTAAAAAGGGACAAAGGGACCATTGAAAGAATCCCAGTCTATGGCTCCTCTTTGGCTTCTACTTAACATGACCCCCTTCTTTATTTAAATGATCTCTCTGGTTCCTGTGGCATTTGTGTAACCAAAGGAAAAGGGGAAAATGAGCATATACCAACGTATTCAGAAGTCCTTTCAGAAACAGAGGAAATGACGGAGGAACATTACAAATTTGAACTGGTTTGCCAATATCTTTTAAAGTGGTTGGAGAATTAACAAGAAAACCAAACCCCTTCCATGTAAACTTGACAAGACTAACTACGTAACAGGACATACAACAGAATTAGATCATCCAAATTCATTACTGAAAACACAGACGCAAACAGTCCTATCAATTGTGGTATTAAATCAATACTTTCGGGTCATCATCACTCCTCAACAACAGTCAATTACGCTGCCAATGCTGCTTCCCATAAGCCTGACTGTAATAGGCCTTGATCAGAGTGGCAAGCCCCCACCTCAGTCTCACTAGGCCCTCTCTGTCCTCTGTGGTTGCGTCTGCATGAGGGAGGGGGGGATTTTGTGGTCGTCTTTGACTAATGCCGCACTGAGTGCCTCTCTGCCGGACATACAGACACAGAGAGAAGGCCAGACGGATGGAAAGAGAGAAGCTGAAGGGGAGTGATGGATAGCTTGAGAGAGAGAGAGAGAGAGAGGGAGGGGGTAGGAAAAGAAGTGAAAAACACACTCTTGTTGCATGACAGAACCCTCCCAACCAAGACTTGTCCTTTAATACCGGGGACCTTTAGTGTGGCTTCTCCACGATTGCACATGGGAAAAAGTCAACCGCATGGACGGGAACAGTGCTCATTACACGCCGCGAGTGTGTCTGTGTGTGTGTGTGTGTGTACTGATGTGTTTGTGTGTGTGTGCATTTGTACTTGTGCATGTGCCAACAATGCTGAGCACACAAAGAACGCTACTGCCGCCACTGCTACAGCAGCCACGCAACAAGCATCAAATCGAAATGACACATCTTAATTTGCTAACAACAGGCCCCATTCCCTTTTTTTGGGAAGCGAACAAATGAATGGGAAATGTTGGGGAAAAAGAAGAAAGAGAAAGAACAAGGGAAAGCAAAAACACAAAAATGAGGACAAGAATGTGAGAACACTTCTGCAGAAGAAAACAATGCAAAAGAACAGACTGGAGGATGGTGCCATCACGAGATATAAGACCCTTGAAAATCTCATCTAATTTTCCCCCCTTCAAGTCAGGCAACTACCCCTGTCCCCTACCCCCAACCTGAAAAGAGGAGTATTCTGGAATATACGAACTAATATCCGGGCATATACAGGAGAATGCAGGACCCTGTGCTTTGCAAAGTCAAGGGGTTAAAAAAAGGTAAGCAAGTTGTAAAGACATTGTGGTCCCATACCACAAACAGGCCCAGCAAGAATGTAGATGTAACATGTACTAAAACGGATGGTTCTGGTTCTTGATTATGATTGGTTGAATCATGTTTGATGCTATTGCATATTCCCTGGTATATCACAGCTATGACCGCATTTCATTCTATATTGCTGCGGCATACAAAAGTTACTGTGGCTGCATTTGAGCATTACATGGCAACCATTCAGCTAGAAGAAATGTATTTCTTGGCGGGGAATTGCTGGAATTGAGGAGCCACAATATTTCTCCTTCCTGTGTCTTAGTTTAAAGAAATTATACCAGGTATATGTGGTAACCACCGCATCCGCTCCGCTTTGCGACGTGCCCATTATGCTGTTGTGTATTCATGGTGTAGAATGGCCTCCTAGGGTTTACTATTGGATAAGGAGTCTGTCATAGATCCAGGGACCCAGGTTTATTACCCTGGGTCACTTCCTGACCCTTGTCTCATCTCTCTAGCTCTCTCATTCCTGGTTGTTCTCTACAGTAGCCTACTGTCCTGTCTGTCCAAAAAATAAACTTTCAAAAATTGTGTTGCTTGGTTTCGGAACTGTGGTCATATTTCAAACAGCAGGACTTTAATTAATGTTAATACATTACAATTCTCTGCTATTGCTTACGGAGACCAGTCTGTGCCCCTCTACCTCTTTGGTGAAGGAGCCTGTCCTTTCTGATAGTTAAACCGTTTCCCTGGAACCCTCGTCCTTGACTCAATGAACAGTAAAACCGTAGACCGTACAAAAATATAGTCACTGGGTAAAACCCACTTACCCCCTCACTCTGTGTAAGTCAGTGGTCGGAGACGTAGTCATGTTTCAAGGGAGGCTGTTGACATTTGTGCTCAGGGGCAAATTGAATTACACTACAGTTTGGTCTTGCCCACATTGATGAGTAACTTCTGGATACATTAAAATGGTGTATTCCCACACCATAAGTGGTGCATTTCAGAACACTCACCAGTGGACAGAAAAAAATAATACCAGTATCAGAGATGAATGTGTGGTTGTCATGACATTGACAAAAATGTTTGTGGTCCAAAAATCTCTGTCAACTAACACTTCTATGGCATTTCAGCATTTCTGTGTTGATTCAGAACATTTTGAAAACAAGTAAGAGATCATATAGAATGCGCATAGTGTCAAGTAAGTCTTTATCAGTCAAGTCAAGTAGTCAGTCTTGTCAAGTAAATCAGTATCAGTGGTGCAATTTCAATCACACCAGTTCCCCATGTCAGAGGGGTCTCTAATGACATTTGTAGGACATGATGCATTATGGGTGGGGAAGAATGACAGTGTGTAATGCGTGTCGGGGTGGATGAGGTGTCATATTTTACAACTGCAGAATTGTTAAAAATGCAAAAATCCATTATTTTGTGTATTTTATCAACACATACCAGATATCAAAATACTGCTGAATACAAACCTTCTCAAAAACTGCGCAAGTGGGGTTTAAGAACAGAATTCTTTGTAAGATCAGTCGGTGAATGAGGTCTAGTTTTCTGAAATTTGTTCTTTTCTATTTTGCAGTCTATTTTAATGGTTTTACTGGGGGGCTTCAGTAAGTCTCACTCATCACCTGGTTTCACTGGGAAGGTCAGACCTGAATCAGTCTTGAGCTGTATCCATATCTGTCACAATAGGGCTAGGTGATAGGATTTACACATCTGCAAAAAATGCACACAAGTATCTCTGAATATGGGAAAAGCAACAACATTGTTAAAAGGATCCCCAACTGGTAAGGCATGTTGGCCTAATAAGACTGAAGTTGGCTGTGATTTGAAAATACTCAAAATGCTTTAGTTTTTATTAAAACATCTGTAAAATCCCTTCAATCGAAGAGATTGTAAACTTCCATTGCATTTTATGTCATTTACATCTCAATGCTTTCTGGGTAAAAAGCCAGACAAACTGGTTTGGCTTACCTCGAAGACATGTGTCCTAAAAAAACAATGGCAGTGTATGAGTGAAAGGACTTTCTAAAACTTTTTATAAAACCGAAAACATTTAGTGTTTTTCAATCGCGTTTATATAGCTAACGTTATTATTAATATTAATATTGATATTATTATTATTATTATTAATAATAATAATAAGGCTGACATGTCTTACCTGCCAGGGATTATTTTAATGAGAGATGAAAAATCCTTTGATACGAAATAATGACCATGATCTGTGATAGATAATATGGTTCAGTCACAGTCAGGGAGTATGAAGGGGAGGGGGTGTTTGCTAGCAGGGCAGGATGTGGTCCCGTGACAGTGGCCAGTTGTTTAATTTTTCACACAATAGGTGACTGGGCTCAGCAGGAAACATCATGAGCCACCCCTTCTACCCATTTCCCCCCCACAGAACCACAGGCATACACACACACACACACCATACATTCACACACACCATACACACACACAGAATTCTACACAATTTTACCAGTACGTAGTGAGTGCACAAACACACATGAATAAAAACAGCCAGATTGATAAATTCTGCAAAATAACATTAATTACAGTTGTACTCAATTTACACAGTATAATATTCGCCTATTCAATCACACAGTCATACTCTGAAAGCCATGCAATGTGCTAATATGGTGATGTAACAAATCAAACGAATTTTGCTTTACTCCTCCTGACCTCTGACAGTCAGTCAATCAAAGGCTACCAGCTATTGCTCCCACGTAACTCTGCCGTTGGCAACAACATGGCCTGTTTTTCTCCCTCCTCTCTTTTTCCCCCTTCCTAAAAAAAACCAAAACATGCAGTACATAATTCTAACAGAACCCTGCACTGATGTTCAACAGTCTTTAACTACCACACTTGTCCCTCTCCACACATCAGTCTCTTTCCCTCTCTTTATATCTCTTTCTCTTCCTCACTCATTCTCTGTCTCTTTTTTCCAGAGTGGTGCCAATCGCTGCCCATATTCCTTCCTGGAGCCAGAAGATTGAAGATGGCAGCACTTTGGGCAAGCTAATGGGCACCACAGTTAAGCATTGGGTAAGGTGCCACCCCACCCCATCACTCCCCCGCCCCCTCTTCCACACTGTTCCCATTGCTCTCTCCTTCTTTCTCTTTCTTTCTCTCTCTCTCTCTCAGATCCGGTTTGCCACGCATGGCTTGCCAGCCACAGGAAAGTTAAAAAAGAGAGAGGCTAAATTGAGTGCCCTCTCATTCCAGCATTTCATGGTTTGGTTAAAAGCAGCCTGCCAGATGATTCACATTTTATAAGCCCTCTCTTGCGGCCAACTGCGTCAGTCTGCCACTCGGACTCTGACATTCATTCACACCATTCTCTCTCCCTCTCTCTCTCTCTCTGTCTGTTCTGTCCTCTCCTTCACTCTTCACTCCATTTTCTCTCTCTTTCATTTAGAACTGTGGGTTCTATCCATCTCTATTTGAATAAAAAGGGGGGTGATAACTCTAGCAGAGGTGAGAGTGTCCTAAGTGTTGAGTGTCAGGTGGACACTGGCCTCGAAACATAACAGCTACTATACCATGAGATCTCTGTTGGGGGTGGTGGTAGGAGGGTGTGTGGGTGTGTGTGGAGGGGGGGGGGATTGTGGTGATGAGACACTTTCACACAAACCCGAAACAGATGCATGTGGCGCTCATCTTCAAAAGATGAGACGACATATGCTCTCACCCAAACACAGCGGCCCGTCAACCCCCGTCTATCAGTAATTCCCGACAGGAGTCTGCGGATGAGCCATCTCTGCTGCCGATCACACACTACAGAAACACAGAGAGAGAGAGACAGAGAGAGAGAGAGAAAGCAAGAATAGGAGACAGACACAGCATGGCAAAGCGCAAAGGAGAGGAAATGTGATAATAACACCAAAATACACGCTCGCCAAACACCGCACTTCCATTACACCCACGGGGCACACGCAGTACGCTCAAGTCTCAAATAGGAAACAGACTGAGGAAAGAAAGACAGGGGAAAAAACAAACAGAAGAAATACAGTGTGTGAGCGAGAAAAAAAGAAGAAATAGAGAGAGAGAAAGAAAGGAAAAAAATACAGAAAAAATGGAAGTGGAGGGTGAACGCAGACAATATTCGCTAAACGAGTCTGACAGCTAGAGCCGTGCTGACCGCTCTCCTTTATCATTTCCTCATCATTGTGACCAGAGGGCCTGGCGTGGGGAGAGACTCTGAGCCAGGAAAAACACGTGGGCGACGGACGGGGCACTGCACCAGAGGAAAGCTGCTGACATTAGGGAGCCGATACGGCCTGCAACCGGGCCAGATCTGGGATTCACACTGGATCCAGAGATTCAGATGGGATTCACAATCACAAGTCAGCTGCTGTCCAAGCAGCTCTATTGAGCCACAAGTGTTGGCTTAGCCTGTCCTCTAGTGGAGGATCACAGAGTGTAGCCAACTAAGACTAGAAATGGAGCCTCCTCAAGGCTACAAGGCCATGATTAAACCATCACTAAGTGGATGGAATGAATTAGTGATGAAATGAAAAGAAAATGACTAACGAAGAGCAGAAAAGAATGTCTATGTTTATGTTCACAGGCACATTCTTAGTCAACTTCTTTGCCCCATGTGAAATGTGAGTGTGTTTTTCCTCTGTTCTAACTCCCAGGCACTAAATCCTTTTTTGTCAAAACAGATGTTGCTCACACATGCATGGACACAAAGAGGCCGCTTCAATGCGAACAAAAAAGATGAATGAAGCAGTCTCCTTGAAGACAGATATTTAGACAGAACAGCAGACCACAATATTTACAACTGCAAACAGACCGTACTGTACACACACACACACACACACACTTTCCGTCTATTGCCGGCCGCAGCTACACACAGGCACACACTGGACTGCGCGGGCAGTGAGAAGAATTGGCGTGGCCTGCCTGAGGTTTAGCGGAAGAATGGGAACTATGCTGTTACTGTGGTGATGGTCTGACTACGGGCTCTAGGTTTGCGACCGCAGGAGCCCAGACCACATCTCTCTCACTCAATCTCCTCAACCATTTCGGCTATAAAATGCTTCCTTACTAAATACTGCTCCACCCAGGCCTTAAAGTGTGTACATTAAAAGAACACCCCCTGCTTCACCCACATAACAGGAAATAAAACGGTCTCGTTGAGCCATTAAAACTGCCGGAGCAGACCGTTCAGCTTTTCATTCACATGTTCTGATGTTGTTTGCGGCTTGTGTTGCCCCCTTTCTGCTCCGAATGAAGAGAAAAAAGCGATAATGAGGGAGAGAGAGAGTTCAGTCCCAAAGAAAAAAAACGGGCACGGATACAATGGGCAACATCAACGACAACAGAACAGACGCTATCCCAGAAGCTACATTTTCCTCTCCTGTCAAATGGGTAACACTGTCACCAACTAACGTTTACGCACAGCGGTACACTTACTAGTTCACTGCTTGCATCAGTAGAACTTTGACATAATTTTGTCATTTACAGCACTGGGTACAATACTTAAAAAATTTAAAAAATTATGGCAAACTTTCGGGTCGGAAAAGTAATGGTACTGCTTAGGCGGGCTGTCAGGTTGAACTGAACTGTCCTGCGCACGTGTCTAGCCAGTTTTGTTTTCATAGGAACGCATTCGTGACGTATACTGTCACGTGACAGCCTCCCACAGACTAGTAAGTGGGAATACACGGATATAGAGCGCGATTTATTTGTGTTAACGTGTGTCGCTTTGAGAAACCAAAATCCAAAATCCGATATTGCATGTTTTGGTCGTTGTTGGGTATGTACCTAACATTTTAATTTTCGCAACTTGGTGTGCACAAGGGTAGCCTGCCTTCAGGCAGTATGAACAATATGTCTAGGAACGTAATAGTCTTTGGTTGTTTTCTGAGAATTGACCAAAGGTGCTTTGACAGGTTTCTTATCCAAACACTAAACTATCGTCAGCAAGTTGTTGGACTACTTTATGATCAGATAATCCTTGGCCATCTAATAAACTGTGTACATATCTATGCACTTCCTTTGCTTTTCAGAAGTTGCTGGCTGCAGCAAGTTTGAAAGGCACATTCTCTTGTAACATAGGCTGCAGTTATTACCCTTTTTTAAACCAAAGACATGAAGAGAAGACTTTTGCTGGTGTCAAATTCAACCCTCTATGGGGGTGGATACCTTGAACATTGTCAGACACAGATTCAAGACTTTTTTGGAAAGTAAGTAAGCTAACCCAAACTCGTAGTTCTTGTTTATGTTTACTAAATCGTTTTTAGAAACCTCAGTGAGGTGACTGGTAAACCAGAAATATGCTAGTAAAGTATAAAGTAGGCTATCGGGTCTACTTTATAGGCAGTGTAAATATAGCTCTTGAATAAAATGATTGGCCCATGAGAAAAAGTGGCTTTAAAGGTGTAGTTGCCAAAGAAGGTCTCTTAAAGGGCACACAAAGCAAAGCAAAACTTTGCACAATGATATTTGCACATTTTGCATAATTGCACAATATTATTTGAGAACATTGTTTATCTATATTATTCTGATATTAAAAGTCCAGTAGCAGTTTTTCAACCTGCCTTTCAAACTTGGGCAACCTGCCTTGTAAATGCAGAATGAACAGCAAGAAAAAGAAAAGTAATCAACATGCATGGATCAGAAAGACCAGATAATTGTCTTAATTTGTGCAATATTTCCCCTGCAGTCTTAGTAAAGCAAAATTTACTCATTCTCCATCAGGGAAGTGAAACGGGTTCTCTTTGTACCCTATGCCCTACATGACCGAGATGCTTATGCCAAGACAGCAAGAGACAAGTTCAAGACCTTAGGTAACAAATCTTTTGTATTGGCATAGCTTTAACATTATGTGCACATTAGAGTTTAACATATAACTCAAAAGTGGTTGTCTGCTCAAGTGGAAAAATTGTACCCTAATCGTCCTAAGTAATATTTAATGATATTATTGCACATACTGAAAACACTGATTGATAATAATTTCTTTTTAATAAAAAAAGACACAAACTTTTATAGCCAGGTGTTATTGTTTTTGTCAGGCTTGCTTATGTTATTTTGACAGTGGGTGGGCTGGGTTAGGACTACTGTGTTGATTTGGCTTCTGATTCTAGTCTGATTCTTGCCCACAGGTTATGAGGTTGACAGTGTACATGAAGCACCTAATCCTGTTGAGGCTGTCAAGAACGCTGAAGCCATTTTCATTGGTATTGTTAGGTCTTATTTTTAATTTCCCCTTTACACCTAGTCTGTGCAAGTATATGCGCTGATTTGTTTGTTCTTCCTTTTTTGTTATTTTGTTATTTCAGTAGTCTCCAGTAGCATGGTTGTACTGTGAGTTTTTTTTTCTCATATTCACAGGAGGGGGCAACACATTCCGCCTTCTCAAGAACCTCTATGACAACAAACTGGTGACTGAAATCAGGAAACGGGTTTTTGATGTGAGATATATTTGCACTTTCTCATCTATAATCCAATAGGGCTGACTAAAGTCTAGGGTGACTTTAGCAACACAAGGCAATTTGATGTGCAAGTGAAGTATCACTACTCCTGAGGTTTTTCCTGAAGCAAAAGGGTCATAGTTCAGTAGTGTCAAAGAACATTGCTAGCAAACTCGTAGTTATAGCGTAGGCTAATTGAAACATTTGTATTAGAATCAAACCCATGGATCCAGAACTTGTGAAATAACTGCAGTATCAACAGGCCATGTTCCTGGTTTCTCTTCTGCTTTTCTTGCCATCTGGACAGCCAGATTGAGAACAGTGCAACAAATAGATAGATAGACACTTTTACCATCCCATAGGAAATTCTGGAATCCTTAAGTTTCCACAACATGGCATACACATGGCATATCTACATTACAAAAAGAGAATAAATCCTACTTTGTGTGTGTTTTAGGGTATAGACGGGGTACAGATCAGAACCTATAGAAACAAAGAGAAATGAAACAAATACGAAATGTAACAATGGTGCAGATTACTGAAAACATTTTGATGTTGCTATGAAATTGCTGTCAGATTATATTTGTATGACTGATACCATTCATCTTGGAGCGACCTTGGAGTGACCTTGAGTGTCTGTTACAGGATGGTGTTCCTTACATGGGCTCCAGTGCAGGCACCAACGTCTCTACCATCAGCATCAACACCACCAATGACATGCCCATCGTCTACCCACCTACTTTTGCTGCCATTGGCCTTGTGCCCTTCAACATCAACCCCCATTACCTGGACACAGACTCCAACAGCAGACATATGGGTGTAAGACATGATGTTTAGACAGATACAGATTTCTGAAGAGTGTGAAGCCTAAAAGGGAGCTGAATTGTGTGTCCCACATTTAGCTTGTTTTCAGATTTTATTAAACATAAAAAATCTACATTGAATACTTTGTCTTGTGTTCTATATGTGTTTTTGATAAAAGAGGTGTTAATTTTGACTTTTGTGGTAACACCAAAAGTCAGTTTTTCAGACTGCCTTAAAGAGTTTTTGTATCGCATTTCCTTTCTTTATGTCGGTGCAGGAAATGAGATTCTACCTCAAGCAGAAGAACAGTTACAATTAAAGGGCCATCTAGTTTTACACAGTTTTCACTGGTTTAGATGGAGCAATTATACACTTTAGATGGAATTTTTCAGCACTGCAAGTTAACTTCTTGTTAATGATGTTATTTATCTTTCCCCCAGGAGACTCGAGAGCAACGCATCACTCAGTATCATGAGGAACCCAATACCCCTGTTGTCCTGGTGAGCTGTTGGCTCTATACTACACTACACGATACTGTGCTATAGTTTAGTATGCTATGCAGTACTATTCTATACAGCACTCACTGTACTATGCTGCACTTATTACCCTACATGATATTGTACTATTTTAAAATAACCCAGTTTTTACAGTTTGGTCTTCAAAAACATTTGAAGAAAAATTTCTCCAGTTCATAAATTCAGCTGTTTTGTTTCTGGAACTGCAGAGTTATTTGGTGGTGTGCAGACTGATGGACAGGACTGCTAGTTTGTGTTTCATTTACAGTGCTGCTGCTTTCTTTAACATGGCTTGACTGTAGGGCCTGAGAGAGGGGTCCATGTTACTGGTGGAAGGCAAGAAGGCCACGCTGCTGGGAACTACACAAGCACGACTTTTTACTCCGTAAAATATCCTTTCTCTCTCTCTCTCTCACACACACACACACGTGCAAACTCACACTCACAGTCTTTCCCCATGTGAGTGTGAATCACATCCCTAGGATGACTCATGAATATTCCTCTACACACAGCATAAGTAGCACTAACAGTTTATTTTTTTCAGCCTGTCATAACAGTGGTTTTGATGACTCTTTCCCAGGGGGAAACCAGCTGTGGAGTACGACCCAGGAAGTGACCTCAGTTTCCTGTTGGACACAGAGAGGGCATCAGCACTGTGAAGACTCAAGCTGACCAGCCACTACTGCCAATCCTAGTGGTTACTCTACAGTCTTCATGAAAGAGATTTTAATGAATAAACCGTTCTGCACTACACTGCAGTGTGACATTCTTGAAACATGCATCTTTAGCAGTGGTTTCCAAATGTTTAACTGCGGCATACTCCCTGAGACACTATGTTCCACTGAGTACCCCTGCACCATGGACAGTGTAAGGTCCCTGAGTTTTATGCTTGTGAGAGATGAGAACCTTGAGTACCTCCTAGAATTGATCCAAGCACCCCCAGGCGTACTCGTACCCCAGTTTGACAACCACTGATCTACAGTACTTAAAAAAGTTCTGAAATGCACAGAAGTGTATGGTAATTGAAGAGTTAGTTTGATTTATCTTCCCTTTTTCAGTTCATCAATTTCATGGAATACCCCAAACGTCTTTTGATGGGCTATCCAGAGGTGGAATTGCCAGTCAGTAGAAGATCTTATCTATTAGCATCTCATCGGGCCTTAAGTCAGGAGATTAACTGAGCTTATCTGCTTCATACATGTTACAGAATTGTCAAAAGTAAAAAAGGAAACTCCAAAGTCAGCATGTCCAGTCCTGTTTGAAAAGGCCCATGCAATCAAGTTTCATCATAAAAATATTTAACTAAACAGGTAGATCATTATGCCTATTGCAAATAATTAATTTTGAGACCAGACAATAACTGGTAAAGACAAATAAGTGCAGATATTTCCATCCCGCCTCATTGCATGTGGGCAAATCAGAACCTGATCTGAATCTCTGCATAATATGCAGTAATCTTGTTTAAATTGTGTGTAAATGTGATTTTGACAGAAAGAGCTACGTACTGCTGGTACAAGGTCAATAAATTATTGACAGACATGAACTCGGAAGACTTGTAATTTTAGACAAAGTCCACCAGGGGACGTAAATCTACCAGAGTGTTGAGGCAAGTCATGGCTGCACCTTCAGGCAATGGTTCTGTTTGATATAATTATGTGGTTCAAAAGTAGTTTGTCTTCCAAACTGCATGCTGCAGCTGCAGGTAGCCGAAGAATGCCAGTAATGTGAACACATCAAATGCCAAGTATGACACTCATGCTCACAGGCATCTCTGTAAAACTTAAATGTGTTTGTCCATTTGGGGAAAGAAAAAATGATTTCCATCTCTTGTCTATTGTCCTTTTTGTGTTAAAAATATGGCCTAAAAGTTTTTCAACATTACAAAACTTCAAACTTTATTTATGCTTATATTTTACTTCCATTTTTATATTAGATTTTAAATATTTAGTACTGAGTACTTTTTGTTTTAATATAAACAGAGTGCAAAAACAGGTGCTTCTACATATATTTTATTTCAATAACAGAAATATAAAGTTGTATGATATATAAATACAAATCAAACACGTTACAAACACTTTACAAAGTATTACTTCTCTGTCCAAATGTAATATGTAATGTTTTATTTTGTTTGGTTTTTACGGACATTCATTTTAAATGTGGATTAAATGGAAAGCTGTTCACCATTGATATTGGTATACTGAATGAGAAGCAATACCTTTACGATCATGAGTTTATCAGACTACTGTTAACAGTTCTTAAAACCCGCAATATCCTCTCCCCCCTCCCACTCTAACAAATATGCCTTAAGCACATCACATTAACAACCTTCAATAGTACCCAATTCATCATATATTCTGCCATGGTTACATGTAAAAGATCAGTGGTGTGTACTGTAAATTCAGTGGACATCTAGTCCTAGTGCAATACAAAAGCAGCGAACACTTCCACATTGGGATGTAAGGATACACTGTCAACCGGCGAAATTTCGATTCAACTGTGTTCGGATTAATATTGGTTGAGATGAAAAATTAATCACGATACGTTTTTTTATTATTATTATTATTTAAAAGCGAGCTATAATTAAACTACTTTCTGTAGCGACACTAAAAGTGAGATAGCACAGCAAATCTGGGCATAGTCTAAACAACTACTCCGGTTCATACGAGCACCTGCCACCACCGAATTACGTTAACATGAGAGATTTGAGCTAACACGGGTGTTGGCTAAATTATGCTGTACGACATAAAGAAGAACGAAGGGTCCGGTAACACTCACCCTGTTGTTGATACTGAGTGATACTGGCCCTCTCTGTACCACCACTATTTTAGTGGCAGTTTTAATAAAAAGGCAAATACATTTTTATTATTTTCAATCAATTTAAAATGTTCTGCATTAAAAAATATATAATTGTATCATATCGTATCGTGTCGTGACCTTAATATCGTGAATCGTATCTTATGGGGGGTTGAGTGTATCATTACGTCTCGACCTCCACAGCCTTCTTCATATCATTCTTACCACTGGCCACATGAGCAGGTCTAGATCAGGAAACTGACTTATTACCTCTGTCCCACAACCACATCAAATAATAGTATAATACTTATTTTCCCTTCTTCAATTAATTTTGTATCAAAAATGTGCATTTAAAAATTTGGTTAGACTGACACATGGGCTTTGTGTATGACAGCAGTTTAAATCATCTAAATAATCTTAAATTCATCTTAAACCTCTGCTTTGTTTATACAAAAATACTGTATCTCTTACTAAACATATAGAAAAAAATATATTTGTAAAGCAACTATATTGAATAAGCAAACACTTAATGTTGATCAACCTGTCGCTAACTCTGAAGAGATTAATAGAAGAGAATACTGTGTTGGCAGGATATGCAAACCCTGTAACATTTGACCCAGATCAGCTAAGTTCAGATGTTAATTCTGCCCCCCTGCTGACTCCTCCATCTTCCCACTCCTCCTGCGGGCTTCGCTGTTACTTTCCTGATCTCCTGTGCGGTCACTGGTGGATGTTGTCATGTCAATGGCGATGGGGCTGCCATTGGCACCTGACTCGGACGCAGCAGCGAGATCGTTGTTGCATGCCAGACGCAGCTGGTTCTCGCCAGGCCTCTTCCACTGGGGCCGTGTGGCGATCCACAGGATGAGACCTCCGAACACAGAGATGAGGATCCCCAGCACATTTACAAACACTGCCTCAGGGGGGGAGTCCTTGTACTTGGGATCTTTGCTGAGAGGGGTAACCATAGTTGTGAGAGGAGAGGAGAGAAGGGGAGGGGTTATTAAATGTCTGTGTCATTTAGTGTATTTTCAAATGTAACTGCTCACTTATTTACATAACATTTACTTCTAAACATGACATTCACCAAAAGTGTGTATCTATAATTGATATTCTAATTTGATTCTGTTAGACTAGTAGAGAAAGGCAGCTCTGATTTTGACACTAGTGAAGTTTTACATGCTTCCCTCTGAGAAACGGTCAAATCCGTCCCATTACTGCCAGCAGAGAATGGTCAACCATGTTTACCTTTAAGATAATTAGAAATAACACTAGTTGAATCCCAATGTCTCTACTAAGTCCTGAGTCCTCAAAGATTTAACTGGCATGAATGGGCTCCATGATTGGCTAATTCATGCCAATTAAAGGAGAAATCCAGTGTGAATCACTCTATGTTCCACTGTGTACCCCTGCACCATGGACAGTGTAAGGTCTTTGTCCATGTATGGTCTGTACCTGAGTTGAATTGATATGCATTTGTAATACGGACAGAAAAGTGGAACTTCATAGGTGTGCGATTATCTGAAAATAATGCAGGTTCTAAATAGCGCATCACTATACGAAATTTGATCAAGCAGCATAAAGATCAAATAACAAAGTGCCAGCTAACATTAACTGAATTGGGCAGAGTGAAAATGAAAGTGATAGTAAGTTACTCCCTTCAGTTAGAGTTACGGCCCAGTTCGCTACTTGGTCTATGCTGTATTAAAATGTTCGCATTATTCTCCCTTCTGACAGCATTTGGTGACCGGGAACTATAGGGCTATGGACGGATTCACAACAGATTCACAACATGACAGTTCTGTCATTGGTAGCAGGTGAGTAATTAGCTGAACTGGAAAGAAGTCTTTTCCTCTCTAAAGGTGACCATGTCAAACCAACAGCTCTCACCTTAGGGCATTGAGAAGGATGAAAACGTTAAAACTTTTCCAGAGAGCCTTTGACAGGAGCTGCCCTGCCAATTTAACACCAACATAATTATTGGGTGCCCCATTTTTACAGTCTATCATATGGGGCCCACATTTGAAGCAGAGTCTCTCATATAAGCATAAATGAGACATCTACATCATTAGAATTTGATTGGCAGAGGCCAATTCCCCTGAGACTAAACTCACAGTCCAAAGATGAGTTTCTCCGTGATGCCCATGAGGGCTGTGGCGATCACACTGGAAAAGATGAACAGGCCTCCGTAGACATGCATGGGCATCAAGGCTGCCCTCACGAACCCTGGAGTGATGGGCACCAGGTAGACAACCAGGCCCACCACCAGCTGCCAGGTCAAAGGTCAAAGAGGTTAGAAGAAGGTTTTGACATACCCAGACAGAGATATGCCACTGTCAAGAATGAGTTATTACGCTTATAAAAAAAAGCAAACGTGCATTGCTCCTACTTCATTTGAGTAGCACGTTTTGTTTGATCTTTTGCAAGCCAAGTCTACATCTTGATGGCGTGTTGGTCATCAGTTGAGATTTCAGTCAGTGCAATCAGGGTACAATTTCGCAATTTGCAAATATGCTATTTGCATTTGTGACCTCACCTGAAGTGCATACAGTATAACTGCCGCTAGCCCCACCCAACTGTGAAGACTGTACATGTTGGGGATGTTCGCGGCGTTGTGAAAATCGAAGACAGCAACAAGCGATACCGCTGCCAAAATGAACGCCAGGATGTTTAGACCGGCGTGAATAAACTTCATCATTAGTTTGCTGCATCTCCACGTCCATGGGAGTCGATACACTATGATGGCTGGAATTGACAAACAAAAAGTAATTCATGTGACCTGTTTGGATGTTATGTTAAAACGCCCGAAGTTATTTGCTTTTTAATGCCGAATAGTATGGATGTTCGAAAGACTATATTGTAGCATTAAACGTGATTACTTGAATTTTGGTGAAATTGTCGCAACTGTTGCATTACAGTCTGCATTCCACCGCCGTCGGGCAATTTGGGATAAGCCATTTCAGCCATTTTACTTGACAGATGACGTAGAAATACTGAGGTTAGCGGAAACCATTTATTACTGGGAAAAGCTTCATGCTTGGCACAAGGAACAATAACTTAAAGACAAACTAGGAGTCTGAAACACTCACCAATTCCCTGGAGGAAAATAAACCCAATTACGATCAGTAAAGGATGCCAGTTGAATTCAGCTAATCCTCCGTCCCAAGCAAGCCCCTCTTTAAAGTAGAAAACCCATCTCATAACAAAAACTATGCACACGAATCCGACCGCCAACGCTGAGACTAGAAGGACAAGGAACTGCTTGAAGTTCTCCATCGCCATCATTACTATCAGACAGTGACTGTGGTCAAGTTGGAAGAATTCGCGATTAGAGCGAGATGGTAAATTTCACTCCGGAATTTCAAGAGGTCACTCAAGGGGTTGGGTCATTCTCCAGTTGTTTTCTGTCGTGTCTGGAGGACGATCGTCTACCTTTCCGCCCCCTCCAGGTTTCGTAACTTGCCACATCTAGCACCGTTATGAAATAATGACTGTCAAAATGGTAGTAATCAGTAGCGCGTTTGTCCTTGTTCTATGAAGACACGTAGCAAAGCATTGCAAGACATCGGAGCAGCGAGGTATTATTTATACAATCTGAGTTAGGTAAACGCTTCCATGAAAACACTCGCACAGCTGAAACTACTCTGGTTGTTACTATTGAAAGGCAACTTTTTTGTCACTTTTATTGAACGTGGCTGAAATACAAGAATGTGCGGTTTTTGGAAATATAAAACCTTACATGAAGTACAAAGCACAGTTTACATTTTTAAGCAATGATCTTCAGACAGTAACAAATTAGTCAGTCCTTTTGGTGGCTGGGGGTCATTTTGTATACATGACAACAGAAGTTGTTGTTCCTCCCCTGTTCAATATGAACAATGGTGTCTCTGTCCAGAATGAGCTGGTGGCTGTAAGTCTAAAACGAGAGAAGAAAAAAATGTAAACTTGGGGGGCCTTTGAATTGGTCCCCAAGTCCGTTTCCCACAAAACAAACTGAAACAAACAAACAAACAAACAAACTGAATTACTATCTCAATGATGGCCATTATGGATTACATAGAATTTATTCAGAAATCCAAAAAAAGTTCAGAAACACCCATGGCTTTACCTGTTAACTCATAATCATGTCTCATATCACAGCAATGCTAAAACTGTCAATATAGAAATATCTGGAAAACAGTTGTCTCTTGTCTGTGGGGTGTTACTCTACTCAGCACTGGTTTGCCACTGTAATTAGTGACTTACCTCATCCCATGATTCTTGAAGCGGAATCCGCTTCATCATGGCCCCATTGTTGTTGTCATGGAGGCAAACAGCGGCCTCTCCAGACTCCTCTCTGCGTGTGACCACCACTGTGAGAAGATCCAGCTCATCCTCGTATTCAACCAATCGAAAGGTCTGAAACAAACACAGGTGAGGTGGGGGGGGGCAGGTAATACACCTGTCAGGCAATGACAGATACTGGCAAACATTATGCTAAGCCTACTTAAAGGAATGTGCCCTCAGTTCTGATGAAAAATTGTTGACATTTGAACTAAAAAGTTAATTATGAAATACAACTTCCTCTTCAGTGCAAAGGCGACTGGTCCATAAGAGGAGCTGTGTGGAATTCTTATCTTGAAAGAAGCCACATGGCACTCTTCTAATTGGCATGCATAGCATTTAATACATCTGCTACTTGCAGTGCAGCACTGCATCAGAAGAGAGCCATCTGATTTGTGCTATGACCTGACCTATGACCGCTGGGATTTTTTACATCGTGTCAAAATGGAGGTTTCTTCACATTCTGATGTTCTAGGTATTTAAAGATGTTTCAAACTACAAAAACAAACACCTTTAAAATGCTGACAAATGGCAAATCCTCAGATTCACCACAGAACAGATGGACTGCCAAAGTGAGACATGCACAGACATGCAACAACAGTTCCACCCAATCACATTTCTCTCACGCACCTCATGATCCGGATCATCATCCAGCTGATGCACCCTCTTCTTCACTGTGCGGCCAGAGGACGTCACTGTGATCTGAGACGCCTCCTGCAAAACAAACAACTAGTGAAGTCAAAGGAAAATTGATTGTGTATGTAAATAGATGCAGAATTGCACCGTGGGGTTTGTGAATGAACCTGGGTCGAGTGAGTGCCTTTACCGCCGCTTTAACAAACTTAAACATTAGGGACTTGTATGCAGATAAAAAAATAAACCAATAAGTACCAATCTGCTTATTCATCTCTATAGGACTGTAATGTTTCTGGAATATGCAAAACAAACAAGATAAATATCTAAACCTATTTGAGCTTGTTATTTAAACTCTCTAGCACCATGACCTAATCATGACAATGGAATCATTATCATGATTACAGTGCCTGTGCATTTTCACATTGTTGTTTGAAACACTGGCTATTGATCTTGTTTACAACAATGTTGATATACATACAAAACAGAAATAAAATATAAACAAAACACATTCAAATGAAATTGTATTTCTTTGATTGTATGTCATCACTACTGTGGAGCAATTCCATTTCTCCTGTCTGAAAACAAAAATATCAACACAAGGTTTAGACAAGCATGTATCCACTATATTTGATGCACTTCTGTTTACTTTGCACACAAAACTCAGTCACAAACAGAAAAGATTCAGTTACTTTCTTCTGGTGTTTTTTTCATAGTTACAGGAATTTTAATGGCAGGTGTTGTATGTAATCAGCTTGATGAAGCAATGGCAGAAAAGCCACAGACCCAACAGGACCAAGCACATCCTAATATGCTGTGCACATCTTAATAACACATCAGAGAGAGACTGGGGCAAACACCAAAACTACATTTAAAATGAAATGACACCCTTCACCGTTGCTTACACCAGACTCAGCAGATGCACACACATGCACACACACACACTTACATTTTGGTCTCTCCGGGTAGTGATGGAGAAATCTTTGGTGATCTCTGACTTGTCACCTCCCCATTCAGTCAAGATTTTCAGAACACTGGAGAAACAAACAAACAAAAAAGATCAACAATAAATAAACATGCATTTCAAAGGACACAACTGATACATACATTTAAACTCCAGGAAGTAATGTCTGAATCACAATGTGCCCCCTCAAAAAGTCCAGAACCCAGCAAGACTAACCTGACATGCATAGACAGGGTTATTAACGTCACTTAAGTCATTGAGGGTTCAGTGCTTATGGTTAGAGAGGGCATTGGGATTCAACCAAACACTTAGTGATGCTTATCTTTCAGGTTATTTCAGGCCCAAAACCGCAGCTGCTGCTGCTTCTCACTCACTTGATAGTGTTTGGACCGACATGGATAATTCTGCCAGACAGATCAGGATGGAAATGTATCCAGTCTGATTCAAGTGAACAGCAATTCATGTCCTGAATTCCATTTATAGCCTGTGTGCACAGACACAATAAAACAACAATGTCTGTTCAAGTGAAACCAGACCAGCAAATTTGTTAACAGTGAACAATGAAAGAGTGTGATAGGAAGCCTATTCCCAATAACAGAGCAGTTTGTCAACACAAAAATGTGAACTTGACACAGTACATTGGTTTTGTCTCTTTTTAGATAGCAAAGAGAAGACAAATTCAGCCCAGTTTGACAAGAGAAATATGATCATATGTGTGGACTGCAGCTACATGTTGTCAATCAACAACAGGATTGACATTTCCAATGAAATCAAGTTAAACATACCAACAATGCATACATACTAATATATACATGTATTTAAAATACCTAGTTTACCCTTGTGTAATTAACTTGGACTATATATATAGTAGCTAACTGTAACACAGCAAATCACATCAACAGCAGCCACCAGCACCGACATCAGCTGGGGTTCTTTTTCAGCAGTCCCTTCTGTCAAACACACCTGGCAGCTCTGAGAGTGACGTACGTGTGTGTGTGTGTGTGTGTGTGTGTATGTGTGTGTGCGTTTGACTGTTTGTGTTGGTAGCCTGCATCAAACCAGCTCTTGAAACCCAACCATGGCATTTTAAAGAGCCCTTGATGAGGCAAGAAGCACTCCAAGCTCCAAAGGTCTCCAAGGCTACACTATCCAATTAACCGTGCTGCTTTTAATTAACTGTACACGGTTTGAACACAACATTGTCACAACAAGTGTAGTGAAATAACTTCAGGTCAACATATGCTGAGACAGAGTGTGAACTAACTTCAATACTCAGGGGTAATCCTCCTGAGAGAAAAGCCCTTCATAACCCAGCTTCATTTTTCTAGTTATAGCTAGCTACAGGACTCTTCTAGCTATATCCAGCTATAGGACTCTTCTTCTAGGACTATTACCATGATTCTATTTTACAGCTAATTTACTCTTAGTAAACCTGTCCTGGTTTTGCCCCCCCCCTCAGCCCCATCCTGTCAGCAGTGATCTACTGTCCGTACCAGAGTGCCGTCCTTGAGGGAGCAGATGTGGTGTGTGCCCCTGTGTTTCTTATGGCTGGGGGTGTAGATGAAGTGAAACGGGTTCCCCCCAATCTGGATCCCCTCGTGGTACGTCACTTCAAACAGCACTGGGGGGGACTCTGCCACAGACAGTTCAAACACACATCACAACACACAGTTTACACATAACAGAGAACACATTAGAGCACATCATTCTCTCTCTCTCACACACACACGTACACACACACAGTTTACACATGACAGAGAACACATTAGAACACATAATTTTCACACACACACATTTACATTTATGCATTTAGCAGACGCTTTTATCCGAAGCGACTTACAACTTCTCAACTATCAATTGTTCAGGGCCAGTCTCCCCTAGAGCAACTTAGGGTTAAGTGCCTTGCTCAAAGGCACAACGGTGGCAGCTGGGTTTTGAACCCACAACTTTTACACGCTAGACTGGTTCCTTAATCACTACACTACCACCACACACACACACACACACATACAACAGAATACACTTTTCATAAACATCAGAACACAAATTTTCTGCATATTTCAAATACACTCATATACTAATAGCTTTTCATTACATATGCAGTTTCATGCAATTTGACCACAACATTTCCAACAACAAGAGATACGTTATTTAAATTTTAATATTGATTAGAATCCAAGAAGGTTAGAAATGTTATAATGATAGTAGTAATAAATCTTGAATATATAGTCCTGCAAGGACTAAAGATTCCTAGATAGGTGTGTGTGTGTGTGGTGTGATATGCATTCTCTCTAAACCTACCAGTGATGTGAATGTTCACTGGAATGCCAAGTGGTGGTTCTCCCACAATCCCTTGAGTGCCTCTCATGTCACATGACTCTCCAATAACTAGCTCCTTTGTTCTGAACTACAAGTAGTTTTACAAAACACATTCATGTCAAAGGTAAACCATATTATAAGATCAAATCAATATAATCAACTTAAATATCCAATAAGCAGAATAAGGGTGCGTGTCCATCTGGTCAATTCAATATCTAGTCAAGTTTTGACTGTTTTTCCCCAGTTGTTTGTTTATAACATCCTTCAGGACCTAGGCCTTGCATGTTCAGAGTAACCTTCCATTTTCTACCCAATAATCAAGGATTAGGATGCTCACACAACATCTGTGAGCACCCTAGTGCACTGTAGTGTGTTCTGTGGGATTTGGAGTCTGAGCTACCATTTGGACAATCCTCTCAAAGCTGTAGAGCTTCACACACTTGGTGGTGTGGGACACGGCCAACACTCCCTGAGACAGAACCACGTCTGCTACAGTGTTTCCAAACACCTGGAAAAAAGAAAGAAAGAAAGAACACACAAAAAAAATGTTGGGTTTCATATGGCGTCTGATGGTCTAACAATGAACAAATATAGGCAAGTCAAAAACCAAGAGCAGTTAACCAGAAATTAAGAGTAAAACCAAAAAGATGAGCAAATGGAAGTTTCTTAAGCATACTCGTTTGTTGATCTCTAGAACACCAATCAGCTTTAGTGGAAACACTCGGAAGATGGCCAGAAACATCAGGGTGCTGTCATCCAGCCCAGCCTGTCATAGCCAGCATACACGGAGGAACATACATATCACTACACAGTATTACTAAACCCAAACAACACTGTAGCTGTATCTCAAAACTGCTAGGCCTAGTACAGGAAACTGATTTTAAAAAGATTATTGCACAACATATAATCCAGTCAAGAACTTAATTTAATTCTTGCAGTGCCTCATTATAAATTACAGAATAAAATTCATATGCACAAATTTGACTCTGCATATTCACCTAAATTAAATGTCACAAGATATGTTGAGAACTGATAACAAGAGGATATCTTCCAGAGCTGAGATGGTAACACACACACACACACTTACAGGAAACATGTTTGCGTTTGAAACATGAATGCTCTTTTTATCAGCTGCTGAAATCCGACTAATACTGTAATGTTCTTTCTTCTAACCATTGCAGTTTACCTGTCTGGCCAAAGGTGAGAGCTTCTTCTGAATGGACTTGGCATATATAGTTTCCTGAGAGTCGTCCCAGCTGAGGTATCTGTGCACACACCCAATAAGTGAGCATTACCATCACAATAGATACCCAAATTACTGAGATCAGACATTGTGTTGACTGTTGCATTCATCGCTAGTTTTGTCTTTGTTTTTTTAAACATTGGGATTGCATAGAGGAATTCCTGCTTGATGGAAGTTCCTGCTTATGATGCTGTTCCTGTACTGTCCCTGAGTACATTTCAATGAGATATACGGTATTATTTTCAGCATGTCATTGAAACATAAATATCATAAATATATGCTCTGTATTGCCAGGTTATCATTTATTTTAATCATTCAGTTTGGCTCTCAAAAGCTGAGCCCAGTGGCCATCACTGTCGCTCATCAGTCTGGATGGATACTAAAACTCTGAATATTTACTTGTTTACCATTGCTTACATATTTACATGTTAAATCATTCTTTAATATTATAAACTTTATGTATAAAGCAGCTTGGATGTATGAAGTGTGCGATAGGCCTATAAATAAAACTTCTTGTCTTGTCTATAATCTACATTCAATGAATACTTTAGAGGTACATTAGAGAGTAATGGACCTGAACTTGTGCAGGGGGGAGAGGTAGACCCTCTGCAGCACCTCTCCCGTGTCAGATGAGATGCGGCACAACCAGCTGCTGGCAGTGAGGGCCAGAAGACTGGGCTGCTGGTCTAATGGTGAAGGCAGGGTACCTCCCTGTCACAAATGCCACAATCCATAAAAAAGCACTGTCATTTGTTTATATGTGGTCTAAGGATGTTGATATATAATGTAAGGGTCTACCGTAAAATGAATTGAATTCACGAACGTCAATGAATTTACCAGAGGTGACTGGAGAAACAGGGCATCTTCAATCTTTTCAGCCTTGCTGCATTTAGGTAGTTCATACAGTAGTCTTGGTTTGGCCTGCTGGCTACAAAATGACAACAACAACACCTTCAGACAGGCTACAATGTGTGATAATCCACCATTATCAAAGGTTTATTGTCTGTTATGTTGACTCCGCATTTGTACTTTTTGAAAACATTATAGTATAAGATCAGTTGTATAGTAGTATAGTATAAGGATTATAGTATAAGGTCAGTGTCTGTGCCCTAAGTATGTCAAAGTGTCAAACTGTGTCAACTGATGAACTGGGTCAAAAACTGTGGAAAAATTTAGAACTAATATGACTGCATATGCATCAGCGAAGTCTTCTTTCTTCCATTTTTTCACACAAAACAGTGGTTATAAATGTGGCATAACACTGCTTACTTTTTAAATTTTCATTGGAGCTGAATATGTTTCTAACTATTGGTCTTTTGTATTGACACAGTAAATAAATCCAATATATTATGAAATATTCCACTTATTTCCCACAATTATCAAAAAGGGGAGAAATGCTTCCTCCAAAGTGATACACAAAGATGTTTACCTGGTATAACAGCATCTGTAATGCTCAAAATATAATCTTCCAGATTCATAGGATATGGGAGACTTTGAAATCTTCGTCCAGACTTCCTTGAAGACTTTGTCATTCTAAGAAGCCAGAGATGACAAGATGCTTCAACAAGACAGATGACAAAGTAAAGGCAGATTCTTAAAATTAAAACAGAAGTTCATAAAATGTGCGTGGACAATTACATTTAGTAAAATTTCCCGAAGGAGAGTAAGGTTTCGCCGAAGCAGACATCCAGCATCTTTAGAAAAGAATCCCTCTGACCTGAGGTCCATATGAAGGCAGGCATTGTTACATGACCGCAGTTTTCTCGCTAGAGAGCGCTGTTGGGAAGGGGTTTGTTTAGGACACATTGAGGCATGCGACCAAACATTAGCTTCCATGCACACCATAAAATAACGTCCCCTTGCAGAACCTACTGACCGCAAGGTGAGTTTACAGGTTCTTCCAAAAGCAAAGGAATAATTAAGTTCATTAAGTTTTCGCTAACAGCAAAAGTTGTAACGTTAGTATCCTGCAATTTGCCTGTGTGTAAAGTAAGTGTAACAATTGCGAGCTAACGGCAATTAGCTGATATGTCAAAGTTACATCTCTGTTGTGCGCGCCCAAGATTGCATTAACAAGTGTCTTTTAAGTTATCTAATGTAACGCACTCTTTCTGACATCACCAGCAACACACGTTTCTAAAGAATAGAGCAAACGTTGATAGAAAACCATGATGTTGTTGCTAGCCTATAACATTAGGCTAACTACAGATGTCTACTAGAGCAACTTGTCTATTTTAGCCAGTTGCCAGTTTATAACTTCTGATAACTATTTACCAGTCACAAACAGACACAAATTGTTGTTGCGACTTCTCATTAAGCATCCGTGAACTAGATAAAGCCTGTAATAATGACGATACGAACTAAAAGCCTAGAAACATTTTTGATGTCCCTGCACCTTAGATGCGCAGCATTGATTCATACTGCTTGCTTGCCGCTTCCATTTATTTTGATCGTGGAAATTATTCTCACTCACCATAGGATCTGCCTTTCTCCGCCTTGTGGATTGGAGGAGAAATGTATGGCACATCTGGAGAAAGATGTTTTGTTGACTACAAAATACACCCAAAAGCATATCATCTTCCTAATGTGATTCTTACATTATATGCTTCAATGTGTGATCATCCTTCCCCTTGTCTTTTGGTCAAAGTCCTGGTCCCAGCTGCTCATGTTTGTTTAATGCACTCAGTGGAGGAAAAATTGGGCAGTGCTAATCCCGTGTTTACACATTCACATTTGCATTAAAAGAGACATTGTAATTGTATCCTTAGCTACTGACTCCATTGTACAGAGATAAACCTTGTCTTCCCATAAGGTGTGTGTGTGTGTGTGTTTGTGTGTGTGTGTGTGTCCCGACAGCATCAGGCTAGAAATATTCTACTCTACTATCCTAACATCTTGTTTATTTTTGTTCTCACACAGTGGCGTCTCAAGAGGTGGTGGTGAGGATGGTGAAGATGCTGTGGTTGTGCCGGGTTACCTTAGCCACATTGGCACAAGGGGGATACTGCTGCAGTCGATCTTCCCGCAGGCTTTGGAGCTCCGGCAGAAGGCCTCCTGTGCCCCTAGGGGGCAGAGTACTCACCGACCCCGACTGTGTCTTCCAACACAACATGTGGTACGCCATGGCAACACATTCAGTTCCATAATCACACACTCCCCAGTGAATAGTTGTGTGTGTGTTTTTGTGTGTGTGCTTTCACAAGAGTGTGATCATGTGTGTATTGTTGTATGCAGCTCTCCCTCTGTCAGTGTACACGTGCATGTGTTTAATTTTTGCGAGGTTGACAGGGCAAGTGTGTGTGCCTCATAGGGATTACAAAGACACCCTGACAATGATTATGTCATCCTGTCTCCCATGTCGCTCCTGTTTGTTTCACGTGTTAGGCCCACTTAACAGCTCTGTGTGGTTTAGAAGTGTCTTTTAACACACAGTGCTTAATAGAGCTTTCATTATTATTGAATAATGAAACCTCTGCTGCTTTATCTATTACTGGTTGTAGTTAAACTTGAAGGAGGTATGTGCATGACGTTGGTACTGTGCTGTCAGATGTGCTATCTGGTGTTTTCATGTAATTCTGTTGGTTTGGAGTCTTCAGTGCTGAATGCCGCTTTTGTTCTTTTGCTTTGTATTTAATACAGCGGCCACACATGGTAGCATGTGATCTTGACTTAAGTCAAGGCACTTTATTTATATATTTCACACAGACAGAGTTGATCCAAAGTGCTTTAAAATAGTAATAATATAGTAAAATAATAATAATAAAGTAGTAGTATAGTAGTAATAACAAAAAATAAATCAATTATAATGAGATCAAAATTAAAATTTAAAGCAAAATAAAGAGATGTTCTTCTCCCATTGCTAATTTTTGCACGCTGACTTCAGTGGGTATCCAGACAACACAGATCACAGGTCTTAGGCATTTTTGATGTAACAACAATATGGTTGTTTCTCGCTATTTTCAGGTCATTTTTAAAAATCCCACACATCTTTAAACAGGAGTCTCTGTAAAATTCTATCTCTGATTTGCCCATCACCTTCATCGGAGGGCCTTCTAGAAAGCCTTATATGACAGGAGCTAATCTTCCCACTAGCTACCTAACAGTGCCAGTGGAGTTTAGGCACGGTTCCATCTTTTCTCCACTCTTGGATGCCAAGACCATGTCTCTGTTTATGTTCCGTGTACTAATTCCATTTGCAAACACACTTCTGATACCTACTGATACGTTATTACCCTGTCTCCTTCAAAGACTGTTTTCAATAAGATGTCGTATTCATCATCATCACGGAGCGGTCTCATAAGGTGAAAGTGAGCCAAGCCAAGGACGTTTGTTTGTTTGTTTTTC
This sequence comes from Tenualosa thibaudeaui, assembly GCA_027481765.1. NCBI lineage: Eukaryota > Metazoa > Chordata > Actinopteri > Clupeiformes > Clupeidae > Tenualosa > Tenualosa thibaudeaui. The sequence goes on from JAIFZK010000071.1 coordinate 6,943,771, forward strand.
TTGCCTCTGTAAGGAGCAGGCTTATTTGACACTGTAGTATGAAAGTGTCCTTGGTGTCACAGCTCTCCTCTTGTTGAGTGTTGAGTCTGATCAGTGTGTGTGTGTGTGCGCACACCTCAGGGACCACGTGCAGTGGTCGGAGGAGGAGATGCAGGAAGCCAGACGGAAAGCGGAGGAGAACTCCTCGGAGCGGATTCCTCAAGAGGAGAGAGGTAAACCTAGGACACACACACACACACACACACAGTCTCTGCCTCAGGCATCCCAGCCAGTGACCAGGGCTTAGTTTGTATTTAAGATAAGGAATGAGGGGCCCAGACTGCCTCTCTCCCACCATGAGGAGTTGTCCTCAATTGGTCTGTGTCATTTGTCACTATCTGGAAATGTAGTCTGCACTATTTTAAGTTGAAAGTGCAATAGTGTAATACAGTGCAGAAGAGAAATTAAGTATAAGTTGTTAAGTGCATTCTCAAGATTTTTTCTCAAGAATATCTCCTGGCGTAAATCTTGAGAATGCACTTAACAATATGTTAGCAATATGCACTCTTTGTTAGTTTCTTTCTTTGTGTTGTAGCTTGAATGTTATCCTCTTTTGTAAGTCGCTTTGGATAAAAGTGTCTGCTAAATGCTTAAATGTAAATGTAAATGTAGTCAATGTCCATAAGTGGTGGGCATGTTTTATAAAAAGGGAGGCGGTAATGACAAAGCAGCCTCTGCAAATTAACTCATTACAACCCAAGGTTATGGTTTTCTTAACGGAAAACTACAGCTGCTGGGAGGGACAAACCTTGCTGGGAAATATTCCAGGGCAGGGGCAGTTAGTGTCATATCCAGTTCACTGTGGGTTCTTTAGGTCAAAAATGGTACTTGGCAGGGTCATGGTAAGTGCCTTTAACTGGATATTGGCAAACATGATCAGTTTTAAAAACCGTCGACAGCACTGTACAGATGAACATGTTTCATTTGTGTGTGTGTGTGTGTGTGTGTGTGTGTTTGCTGGGAGTGGGAAGTGTGTGTATTACAAGGACAAACTTAAGTCATATCCAGCATGCCATTTTCCAGTTAGGCACCACACAGCATTTGTTAGATGAATGTGATAAATGCATTGACTGAGTTACAAGATTTTACCTAATTTTCCGTGCTCTTTGCTGTGTATTACATTGTCTTGCATCGCCTTCTCTTTTATGAAATATGAACGTGCGTCCACTTCCCAGACCGCTTGACTCCTAACGATCTGATTTGCATTCTTCTGTTGTCTGTTTCCCCTCCAAGCGAAGTATGAGAAAGACGCCAGTCAATTCTGGGATGGCTTTTACGAAACGCACCAAAACAAGTTCTTTAAAGACCGCCGCTGGCTCTTTCAGGAGTTCCCAGAGCTGTTGCCCTCAAGGCGAAGGTCCGACTGGCCTGTCGATGCCAACGCTGACTCTAATCCTGCTACTGAGAAGGAGGAAGAGGAGGGTCTGTGCATCACAGCTGCAGCAGTGCAGCCTGACAAGGAGGAAGTTCAGCTGGGAAAACAGGAAGTGTTGCCCAGCAACTGGCTAAGGCCTGGGGCGGGACAGAGCAGTGATTTCCCTGGAGAGCTGGCATCTTTCAGGATCCTAGAGGTAGGCGTTGTCGTAACACGTTCTCAGGGCTTCTGGCTACTACCCTTGAGTGAGTTTCGTTTTAAAAAAAGAGATGTTCAGTTTGATGAGGGGGCGTGGGTAGGGGTGTATGTGAGAGAGTGATAGACTGATAGATCAGTTGAAAATTTGATAGCTTGTACTTAAAAAAAACAAGAGAGAACAAGCTAGATGTTATATCTAGGGTGTGAGAACTGTACATGAAAGTAATTCTGGCAAGAAACAGACAGAAGTGACTGACTGATTCATGGAGTACTGAAGGGAGTTTCCTCATTAAAACAACAACAAAAAAAATAACTGGAGAGGACCAGCATGCATCATTCAGAAAGTTACAGGTTACATCATTCAGGAAGTTAGAGGTGACGCTATAATAAGCTCTTAGACAGGATTTCATGTTCACTCTCTTCTCTTAGTGGATTGAGTTTTGTTTATGGCAGTGTTTTTTTGTTTATGGTGTTTATGGAGTTATGAGTGACCTTTGGATGTGTGATGTCTTTGGATTGTCTGATTTGGAAAGGATGGGGGCACAACGGTGCAGAGTGAAGGCACAGGTACTACACAGTGATTCCATGATAAGTGTCCGAATGGCTCACACTCGACCGTCTTGAACCTCCTGGAATTTTTTCAGCCAAATCGGAGCTGGCTGAGTAGGGATCTTTTGGCATGGAATGACCCTTTAGTCATTATGCAACAAACAGATGAGATGAGATCTCATCTGTAATATTAGTTTCTCTTATAAATAACAACATATAAGAGTAATATATCACCAGATGGGATGACACTTTGCCAGAAATGGAACAGTTGGCAGGTGTGCATCAGTGTAAAGGAGGACAGTAACCTTTACTGAATATACTGCAATATTTGAATCTGATGTGTCCATCTAATGTGGTGTAATGCAATGTGTTGTGTATAAATATATGATTGATATGATATGACTTGAAATGCATATTTGGTAGGCTGCATGATTGGGTTTGACAGAAATCATGGCTTTGACAGGTATGTGTATTGTGATACATGGCTTTGACAGATATGTGTATTGTGATAACAGGTAGGTGCACTGTGATACATGGCTTTGACAGATCTGTGTATTGTGATAAATAACAGATATGTGTATTGTGATACATGGTAAATGGACTGCATTTATATAGCGCTTTTCTACTCAAAGCGCTTTACATTGTAAAATGTACATTCACACACATGCACCTTGCCATGCAAGGTGCCAACCTGCCACCGGGAGCAATTTGGGGTTCAGTATCTTGCTCAAGGACACTTAGATGGGGTCAGCCAGAGGGGGGCACGAACCAGCAACCCTCCAGTTGCCAAACAGCACCTCTACCACCTGCGCCACCATCTCCCCTGTACATGGCTTTGACAGATCTGTGTATTGTGGTACATGGCTTTGACAGATCTGTGTATTGTGGTACATGGCTTTGACAGATATGTGTATTGTGATAAATGACAGGTAGGTGCACTGTGATAAATGGCTTTGACAGATATGTGTATTGTGATCCATGCTGTGTGTTTCACAGGTCGGGTGTGGCGCAGGAAACAGTGTGTTTCCCATCAGCAAGGTAATCAGGTGAGCAGAGCACAGCAGGTCTGGAAATATGCAAAGACCCCCTTGTGTTCACATACTTACAAACACCCTTTATTATGGCTTGGAGAGAACAACAAACAATTGCAGCTAATCAACAGCACTACTCCAAGAGTGCAGACGTGAAGGATGCTATTTGATTGCACTGTTTTTCCCCCTAAATGTTGGAACTGAGTGTGCAGTAAAGGACAACACTCAACTACCGTAAAACTTCAAATAGCCCCGTCTTTTACTTGCTTAAATCGCAAAATCACCCCTGCTTATATCTGGGACAGGCGGCTATTTGGGGCAGGCCTTTAATCATATCTGCATAAACTTTAGCTTTCCAAAAATGAGAAAATTAGTCATTTAAAACATTGTAAATATCCTCCCTCACAAAACTATTTAATCAATATTAAATTCCTTGGAGAGAACCAGGAGATTGAAACGGGAACAAATGGAACATTAGCGTTTTCAAGTGCAGTGTGCAGTGAAAATAAACAGACATCATCTGGTCAAAACATAGAGCATTATAGCCTAGATCTAGCCTATATACCAAACATCTTCTGGTTAGGTCTTTTTATCATGGAATTAATTCATTAATAAATGGTTTTTGAGGATCCAAAGTGAATTTCATTTAGTGGTTGATTTTTTTTAAAAAGAGTTTTTCATATAAAGGTTTAATTGTATGCTCATTCAGTGGCCCAGTTAGTGCTATTCCTAATCCCGAACATTCATTTTGCATGCTTGTTTGCATTTAATGCAATCCAGCCTATAAGGAAATATGTCTGTCGCTGGATGATTAAAAAATGTGTCCCACTTTTGCACAAATAACTCCCAAATGAGTTTGTCCAGGATAGAAAATACAACTGCATTTGAGAGAAGACAGGTGTAGGTTTCTACTGACAAAATATTAGCTTTCAGTGTTTTGCAATAATTTTTGTAAATTCCTTTTGAACTATTTAATTCGTCTCAGTTTTCTGCTGTTAAAGGCAAACATCATGTGCACAGAGAGAAAGGATGAAGAGAGATCAGACTGAAAATATGCCGTCAGAAAATTTCCATATAATGACCATTTATTTGCAAACAGAAAGTGAAAAGTGTTTTTAACGGTTCATGCAAAACATTTTCTCTTCTCTCTTTTGTCTAAACAAGAACACAAGTAGGTCTAACTCAAAAACCCAATGGCCTGCAAATAATGAGGCATCATGAATAGGATTTTTGCACAGGATGCAGCATAGTACAATAGGCTTAAACAGGTGATTGGATGGGCTTAGTAAGTAAATATGTACGTAATTTATACAGCACATTTTTCTACATTGTCAGTTGATGGCTGAGGTAGGATAAATGTAGACATTGTGCGCACTTGCATGCTCATTGCTCTCCAGAGACAGAACCATCCGGCAGGTCAGCCGCTTAAGTGAAGAACATCCAATGAAGGCATCGTATAAATCAGAAATATTTCTGGCCATGTAGAGAGAAAGTTGCAATCTCAAAATGCAAATGTCAAGGAGGAGATACATCATTGTAGCCTAGACTACTCTCCATTATGACTCATGCCCGCTGTGCTCAGTTCAAAGTTCATTACAGTGAGCAGCACTCAGTTCAGAGATCCATGACCTGTCAGTGGATCTCACAGTGACCCAATATGCTTTAAGAGAGTTTATACAGCCAAAATCTAAAAATCTGATCTGGCTTCTAATTGAAGATGGTCTTTATATGTCCAAATCCATAATTAGACCCGTCCTGTAAATGGCTATAATTGGCTATAATTTTTTGGTATACATTTTTTTTTTTGTTCATTTTTGATCACTACATGCTTCACTCCATACACCGTTCCTCTGCGTGATCTGGCAAGTTCAACTGAAGATGCAACGACTATATATAAGACTCTAGATTTCAAGCTTTCTCTTCCAAGGTGTAACAAGTCTCTCTGGCAATCTTCAGCAGGGTTGAGTGTTGTTAAAGAGATTTGAGGTACATGGGAAGATAGTGTTAAATTTAATAATATTTAAGGGTGGCATTAAAGGCTTTTAAAATTCATTATCTCTCTGAGCTCCTCAGAGGTCTTCAACAAGAATGATGCAGACATTCTTCTAGATTACGCCTGTCTCTTTACAAATGTCTGAACCTAGGACGAAACAGTGGAGTGAACATGGCACACAAGTCTTTACGTGCACACACACTCACACACGCAGACACACACATACACAGAGACACATACACAGAGACACACACGCAGACACACATACACAGAGACACACACACAAACATACCACACAGACACAGACACACAAGTCTCTACGTGCACACACACTCACGCAGGCACACACATACACAGAGACACACACGCAGACACACACATACACAGAGACACACACACACACACACACACACACACACACACAGTAGCCGAGCTGCCTGAACACATTGACATTCAACGGGAGTGTTGTGGAAGTCTATGCCAAGTGTGTTTAGCTGCTGTGTGCAGAGAAGCCCAGTGCAGGGCTGGTGTCCCAGGAAGTGTAAGCTAGTCAGAGACGATTGGTCAGACTGTGTGCAGTCAGGGCCAGCTGTGCTGAGTGAAGAATGCAAATGTTGTTGTTGTTGTTGTTTCCAGTGGCCGAGGGGCGTTTCTGTACTGCTGTGACTTCTCTTCACGTGCCGTGCAGTTGGTTAAGGTATGATCACATCATCTCATCTGAAGCAACTTTAATGGACTTATTATTGAGTTGAACCATGAATTAGTACTTTAACATCTACTTGATAGCAAAAACCCAATAGAGTGGACCACTAATGGTCTTCTTACCCGAGACCCTCTAAAGAAATTCTGTAATTGTGCACCGTCATTCTGGAATTGTGTGCACATGGCATGCTCAGAAACAGTGCTGCCCAGATTTCATCACGTTGTGTGAGTGTTTTTGTTGTTTTTGTGTCTTTTGCATGGATTGTCTTCGCTTGCCATCTTTATGCAGCCCCCCCATCCATTTTGCACAAACCCAGTGTGACAGGCATGGCCATGACAGTGTCTCAAAATGGCCACCACCTCTACTGAGTGCCTCACGGCCCAGCGGACATCTGATGCTGCTGGAATGCCTGGGCCTTCATGAGATGCCAAGCAGACAGGCTGCCCGGCAGCATGCTGACTGACATTATTATGACGCTCAGGGACACACACAGACACAGAGCAGAGAAGAGGACTGTCCCTAGATGCTCGTAAACGCCTCAGGGTGGGGTGGAGAGTTGATAGGGGGTGGGGTATTGATGTTCCATTTTAAGTCATTCATTTGGCAGAAACACATATTTACTACAAATCTCCATCCTAGTGAGCTACTGCATATAGTGGAGACATGGAGAGTGGAGAGAGAGTGATACTCTTCGTTCTGTTCAAGTTTCTTCCTCTCCAACAGACTCAAATGCTAGGCAGTGGAGAGGAGAAGTTATGGAGACATTAGATCCAAACTATAGGGAGCAACGAGTGTTTTTTCCCCAGTTAATGCATATGTGTGTGCGTATGTGTGTTTCATGTTTGTCAGCTGTCGGTACTATAACATTTGTTTTCATAAGTCATTTTGTGAGTCAACATCGCTCCATGCTGTTCTCAGGTTAAGCAGCTGTGGCAGTTGGCTAAATGGCCAAAAAGTTAATAACCATTTCAATTTGTTGACTCAGTCGATTGTTATTTTCCACCATGGAACCAGCAATTAACTTGCGCTCGTATAACAGGCTAATTTATTGTTTTCATGCAGCGTTTCAGAGAGTTCATTTCAATTTCACAACTGAGGTTTTGTTGAGCTGTCTGCTGCAGGAAGAGAAGGGAAAAACATGTTTGCCTGTAATGTAATGCTCAGTTACCATAGAAACCTGGAGAAATTTTGTCATGTCTGTTTGGCCCACAGGTTATTGGAATGTTTGCTCGTTCATGTCCACCATAACAGATCCAGAAGGTGCAAGAGTCCACTCAAGGGCTTTCAATCCTCTCAGCTAATTTCTTTTTACATCATTAGTGTAAAAAGTATTATTAGTGTATGCATTTGTTTATTTATTAATAGTCATTTGTGTACATATTTGCTTTTATTTACATGTAAATCTTTTTTTTTTTTTTAATTGATCACCATATATTTAATCTACATCTTCTGACAGTGGTGATCTACAGTAGGTGTTAGACATACATTAGGCTCACTGTGTGTGTGTGTGTGTGTGTGTGTGTGTGTGTGTGTGTGTGTGTGGTTTGTATAAGCAGCAAGCAGGGGGTCTGCTTCAGTCCTCAGACAAACACTGAGGGGGAAGTGAATGCGCTCTGTGTGCAAGAGGACTCTCACAGGACACAGGACCTCTGAAACATTTCAAGGACCATTGCTTTCCTGAATAGCAAAACAAAACAAACAACACAAATAAAATGCATTAGCGCTTAGATGTTTCATCAGTTTATCTCTCCCTCTGTCTTCTCTCTAACTCGCTGTATATAATGCACTCTCTCTCTCACTCTCTCTTTTCCCTTCCCCCAACTGACTCTGTCCAACTCTGATTCTTCCACTCTGTCTGTCCCTCTATTCTCTGTCTCCCCACTTTTTCTCTCTCTCTCCCTCGTTCTCTTGGCAGGATCACCCAGACTATGATGACTCTCTGTGCCATGCCTTTGTGCAAGATGTATGTGACGAGACGGACTCCTTCCCTTTCCCCCCTCATAGCCTCGACGTAATTCTGCTGGTCTTTGTGCTTAGTGCTATTCAGCCCCATAGGTAGGTGAGGGTTTTGAGCAGGGTTTGTGTGTGTGTGTTTGTGTGTGTGTGTGACTGTGTGTGTGTCAGTCAGGGTGGGGGTCAAAGCCAAGAGCGCTGGCTCTCATCCATCAGCCTGACATCCTGACATCAACCCCCCCCCCCCACACACACACACACACACACAGAGACACTCCTGTCGCAAAGCACACTGGGTAGAACAAGTTCAATCACAATCCTTGCCAGATATGTGCCTGATTGGTCTCAGAGAGCACTGCAAAGACCATTGCATTCTGGGTACACACTAACTAATGCCATCTCATTATAGATGCTATTAAACTGCCCATAGATCCATGTCTGATGGCCTGACCTATCACAAAGCACAGACATGAGTTTTAATAGTGAAAAGTACTGCTTTAGTGCTGTGGCCATTTCTGTTACAGGGACTTCATAGGTTTTCATGGTGACCTTCCAGGGGATGTTAGGTGGACCCTCTAGGCTTTGGACAGAAAAGGAGTGGCAGGAGGTACAGCATGAGGAGATGGGAGAGAAGAGGAGAGGGGGGGGGAGGAGAGGACCAGAACAGAGGGATAGAGAGGAGACGATGGGAGGGGTGCTGGGAGTGGAAGAAAGAAAGATTTTTGGGTAGCGAGAGACCCTGGGGAAAAGAGAGGATGGTAGAGAGAGAGAAGAAAGGAAGAGGTATAGAAATAAAGGGATGGAGAGAGGAAGAAGTGAAATAGAAGAGAGATGAGGAAACAAAGGAATGGAAGAATAGGGGAACAGAAGATGGAAGACAAGGGACGCTGGGATGAAGGGCAAAGAGGACAACAAGATGTGGAGGAATGAGGCAGGATGGGATGAGGTGAAGAAGACAGGGCAAAGACAGACGGATGAAAAAGGGAAGAGGAGAGGGGGATAAACGAAGCGAGGGGGAAGGGTTGTGAGAGAAGGAAGAGAAGAAAGGAGTGTAGTGTAGGATAGGGTAAGGGTAGGGGCAGTGGGAGCACTGCCTGCTGTTCTTTGTAATGAGCAGTGACATTTTCAGTTGGCTGGGAAGCCGCTGTAGATGGCTGCTGATTAGGGGGCTGACTGCCGACTGCCAAGAGCCCAGACTGCTCTGCACACACTAATACATCTCCCTCTCTCTCTCTTCCCTCGCTTTCATCCATTGCTCACCTCTCTCCCCCTCTCTCATTCACTCTCTCTCTCTCTCCCCCTCTCTCATTCACTCTCACTCGTTCATTCTCTCTCTATTCCTCCCCCTCTCTCGTTCACGCTCTCTCTCTCTCACTCTCTCGTTCACTCTCTCCCCCTCTCTCGTTCACACTCTCTCTCTCCTCCCTCTCGTTCACTCTCTCTTTATTCTGTGTGTCCTCTCCTCTCACTTGTCTTCACCTCCATCCACCCTCTTTCCTTCTCCCTCTCTTTTCTGTTTGCTCTCTCTCTCTCTCTCTCTCTGTCCTGTGCCTCTCTCTTTTGCTTACTTTCTCTGCGCTCATTCCCTCTCCTCTCTCAAATTCAAATAGCTTTATTGGCATGACTGGTCATGTACAGGGGTACCAAAGTATAGTGTTGTATTATTAAAGACCCTCCAAACCCCCATCCTTTATCTCTCTCTCTCTCTACTTCCTCTCTCTTTCTAATCTAGAGGTGAGCTTTACCATGTGAGGGAGGTGACGGCAGTCTGGTGATAATGAGAGGGCCAGGGGCATATTGTCCACCACATACACACACACACACACACACACACACACACACACAGACCTACATTCTTCCTCTGATAGGTCATTATGATTCGTGTCAACCTGAATGACATGCCTTATCTTTGGCTCTTGTGGAAATGTAAATGTGAAAACATGAACAAACAATAATCAGAACAGTAAACAATTTTGTCCATTTTGTCTAAGCTGTATTAAGTATGAGAGGGAGAATAAGAAATGTATGTTCTTTGTCTTTGGCCATAGGTAAGGCGTCCAGGGGGAAAGCCTGTCCTTACAGTATGTGTTGACAATGATTAGTAGGGAGGGGAACAGCCTCTCGCTACCTACATTTAGATTACCACCACCTTGAAATCGGAAGACAGAGAAGTGAGAGAAGAAGGGAGGGAACGGGAGAGAGAGGGATAGAGAGAGAGAGCGAGAGAGAGAGCAAGGGGAGGTAGAGTAAAGCAAATGAGGAGAGGGACAGAGCAGAGGAAAGGCAGATAAAGCATGAGAGAGAGTGAGTCAGGAAGACGGTGTGTGTGTGTGCGCACATGTGCACGCCTCTGTGTGTGTGTGTGTGTGTGTGTGTGTGTGTGTGTCTCCATGTCTCCATGTACTTCTACGTGTGTGTGTGTGTGCGCGTGCGCACGCCCCTGTGTGTGTGTGTGTGTGTGTGTGTGTGTGTGTGTGTGCCCCATATGTCTGCGAGGACGAGTGAGAGGGAGGAAGGGAGGAGGGAAAATGAGGCATCATAATCCATAATCATCACTAGAGGGGTGATCTGGTTGTTATGGCCCCGCCGTCTGGCCAATAGACAAGTAGGAAGGCAGTCAGCAGTCAGTGGTCATTATGGGATGTCGGGCTTGGAAGAAAGAAGGGGGGAGACCAGAAACAAGCATGTTTGAGTCCAGAGAGAGAGGGAGAGAGATAGAGAGGGAGAGAGATAGAGAAGGAGGAAGAGAGAGAGAGATAGAGAAACTGAAAAAAGGAGACCAACAGAGAGAGGGGAGAAAAGGAATGAGAGAGGGAGCAACAAAGAGAGGGCAGGGAGATAGAAAAAGGAAAGAAAGAGAAAGCTAGAGAGAGCTATGAGCTGCTTGTATTTCAGTTTTCTGAATGGGCTCTCTAGAGTCAGGAAGCTAATGCATTTTGGCCCAAATCACGTCAGCTAGAACAAGGTCATAAACAACTGTCTCTCTCTCTCCCTCCCTCCCTTTCCCTCATGATCCCTCACTCCGCTGCAGTAATTTCACTCTCTCTCCATTCCTTTTATCATTCTGTTTTTTCATTGTGAGTTTCTTCGACGACTCATTTATTTGGCCAGGTTTCGTCCTCTCCAAGTGTGTCTTTGTTCCATTCCCTTCATCTGCCTTCCTTTCTCTGTCTCTCTCTATTTCTGTTTATCTCTCTCTGGCTTTGTCTCTTTATCTCTTGTCATCCGACACTCTCTTTCTCTATCACTTTCTCCTTCTGTCCTTCAGTGATTCTTGCTCTCTTCCTTGTTCAATGTACTCCTTCTTTGCTCCCATTCTATCTCTCCTTCTCTGTCCCTGCCATATTCTTCATCTCTCTCTCTTGCTCTCTATCTCTTTCACTCACTCCTCCTTAGGTCTCTCTCTCTCTCTCACACTCACACATATATACATACATACATACACACACACACTCCCTCTCTCTTTCTTATCTCTCTTTCGCTCCCTCCTCCCCTGGTCTTGCTCTCTCTCTGTCTTTCTCCCTGACTCTCAGCTTGTAGATGGTCAGGGACGTGCAGAAATAAGAACAGCTGTTGTCAGTGAACATCAATTTGGACTTGGCGGTAGTAATGAATGTGATTGGCTGTCCCCCCCCCACAGGGTCCAAGGCGTGGTCAACAGACTGTCCAGCTACCTGAAGCCCGGTGGTGTTGTGCTGTTCCGCGATTATGGCAGATATGACCTGTCACAGTTGCGCTTTAAGAAAGGTGTGATTCATGTGCATCATATCAGTGGATCAAGTGCAAATATGTGTGTGTGCGTGTGTGTGTAAAAGAGAGAGAGAGAGAGAGACATATGTGCTCAAGTGTGTATGACTATTATATTTTTCACCATGGAAACACAATTGTGATTTGAACTTTGGTCCTCTTAAATAAGACACAGAAGTAAAACAAAAGAAACAATTGGAAGGGCCCACTCCCTACACACACACACATGCACACACACACACACACACACACACGCTTGTAATCTTATCTGTTCTGTCCACACTGATGTGTTAACTAACTTCAGTTCAGAAACACTATCTTTGCTATGTAACTGTAAACCAGCTTATCTTAAAATGTTGAAGGGAGAAGTGAAAATGATTTCTCCATTTCTATGATTTATCTATCTGTCTCTCTCACACACACACACACACACACAGTGAACATTAGTATATTATTAATGATACTTAGGCTTTTCTGAACAAACATAAATTGCCTGGGTTAACATGAGTTGGCTATTAAATTAAGTATTAATGAACTATGAAAACTGATAAATCTGCAAGTCTGTTGCCTGTTGAGAAGATAGTTTAATGTTGCATAATCTCAGTATATTACTGCACAGTACGTCATATGCTTGTTTTCTGTGTGAACGAGCAGGCCAGTGTCTGTCAGAAAATTTCTACTCACGGCATGATGGGACATGTGTGTACTTCTTCACTAAAGGTAGGTTCTATCCAAACTCTATCTCAGTAAAGAATTGCCAGAATTTTAATGTTATGTTCAGTGTAGCCGATCTCCCATCTGAAACAGAGAAAATGAACTGTGTAGTCATCATAGTGTGCCTTTCAACGTTCTCCAACATTCAGGGTTTTACATTCTAGAAACAGAGTTGATTCTAGAAACAGAGTTGATGATGTGTGTGATCCAGCATTCCAACAGAGTTTTTAGATTCAAAAACTGTCCATATGCTTCTGTCAAGGCTACATTCCACCAAGATTTCCACTTGCTTTTCACAAGGAGACCATTGTGTGTGAATCCTCCACACAATGCATAGAAATTTGTGTGTGTGTGTGTATGTGTGTATGCGTGTGTGCTTGCCTGCCTATGATGGTTGTCTGTCCACAGAGGAAGTTCATGACTTGTTCAGCAGTGCCGGTCTAGTGAAGGAACAGAACTTGGAGGACCGCAGGTTAAAGGTCAACAGGGCCAAGAAGGTAGTGATGCGTCGGGTGTGGATGCAGAGCAAGTTTCGGAAACCTCTCCAGCCACTGCAGACTTGCTAACAGACCGGTCACAAGACCACCATGGCCGACCACATCTACAGACACATTTCCATCATGCTTTTGCAGACTGGATGAGTTGTATGCGTAGGATTATGCAGTTGTTGTTTTTTTTTAATTCATCATATTATATGATCAAGCCGTTATTACAGATCAATAATATAGTATGCACAACCTACAACTAAATTTACAAACACTTTTTTTCAGGTGAAGCTATTTCAAAACAGCCTTGATCAAAACAAAGTGCAATACTTTTAATAATAAATTGATGTTTTGGTTATTCAGACCTTCCAATAAAGGTCAGTTTCTGATAAAATTGGTAAGAAAGTTGTGTTTATTTTTATTTGTTTTCTTTTTGGTTTGTTACAAAATGATTCTGATAATAAAATGCTGTTTTGTCTAAGAAATATTATTTTGCAGTGTCAAATACTTTCTAAAAGTCTAAAAATAGAGTACACTCAGGATAACTCAGCGAACTCTAAGAACGTGCCAAAGTGCATGTTGGCAAGATGTGACCATGTTTGTCAAAATACCAATGTATTAATGGCAAAGAAGATTCACAGGTACAGTATTACACAGTATACACATACTGCTTTAATTGGAGAGGTGCAGCTTTGTGTCGTGTATTTATAGGTTTGAGGCCATGATAACAGCAGAGGAGACAAAGTAGGTTAGGATGACACTGCACTGAAAATGGGGGATGTAGCTGAATGGGTAATATTAATATGATGCACTTTCTCTGGGGCTTGAACAGGGGAGAGGAGGAGAGCCTTCAACTGCAGGCTTCACTCAATAGGGGCCATGGGCCCTTGGGGCTGTTGCTACATGTTAACATTTTAAAGCTTTTGACAGAGCAGATCAAAATTGGTGTTACTGTGTGTCCCTAAAATACATCATGCGTGCATTATACTCACGCTCATTTTCCCTGATTCTTGGCTAAAGGTTTCAGTATGGCAAACAGTGCACACACGTAATCAATGATGTTTACCATGTTACGTCACGAGTTTTCGGCTAGACTTTTTTTCCACCAGAGGCGATGCTATTTGGGTACATGAACCTCGCGATATTGTTTCCACAAACGATGGATGACGCTAAATGTTCTGGTTATTCTCATAAGACAATTTAGACGCACTGCAGAGGCGTATGGAGGTTTGTGTCCCAAAATGTGAACTTTCGTACGATTCTGTGATCTGTGGTTGATGTTTTAAGGATGATGTGAACATATTCAGTGGTTTCCGTGTCCAGGTCACTGACAGTGATGCTCGTCTATGTTTGCTCTGTCGTTCCAAAAAGTAGCTTGATGAGTGTCCAAAGTAACAGTGGAAGTGGTGGAAGTTTAGAGGGGACGCCATCTTGGTCCCAGCTCTCCACGTCCCCAACACCGGGGCTGCTTTATCAGCAACACAGTGCAGCACTGGCGAAAGCCAAGGAAGGTAACGTAACATTATATTATTCTAAAAAGTCTGATCTTTTGGTTTTGTGGCGTGTTTTGTCGTACGTGCGACGGATGGAAAGAAAATCTGTTTCAACCGAGTTCTGCCGAGGCCACCGAGACCTATCAGCTAGTTAGCTGGCTAGTAAGCTAGCGCGGTAGCTACTGTAGTACAGTGCAGCTACTCCTGCTAGGTGTCCGTGTAATATGGAGAATCAAGTAAAAAAAATAGAACATCAATGGGCTAACATTATTGCTACAGAGGTGGTTGTTTAGCTGACAGTGGATACGTCAAGTAGTTGCGTTTGTTGCATGTATGCGGCAGAAAAAAAACATTTGTTGAAAATTGCGCTGAACGTTATCCCACTGTGTAGTTGTACAGCTTTCGAGTAATAGTGGGACTTGGAAATACTAACGTTAGTCATGGTAGACCTCGTACTTGCTAGCAAAGATGTCTGATGATTAAAAAGGGTCGGGTCTTTTGACATCATGGAGGACTTCTGGATGTTGTTTTACGAAGAGTTATGAGTGATGCATCCGGGGAAACTTTTCTGTTTATGGAATTACGGTTAATCACGTTGTTGCTGCTTTGTATTGGTAATGGTGGTCGACTCGCAACCCTCGTTGCCTTTTTTGGCATGAAGTGGAGATGACACTTTTGTAATTACGTGAGTAAATGCTGTCATGCATGCACCATGCGGTGTCTTGCAATGCAGAAGATTGTTAACGTCAATTGCACCGAATTAATGAATATTTTTTAAGTTGCAATGTTGTATAAAGAGCTCATCATTGTCTCCACTACCGAACCGACAGAATTTTGTCATGGTGTCTTTACTCTCAACTCACCCACTTGTCATTGAGTGTCCCACTGTGTGGCTGGCTATGGACTTCCTAGGAGCAGTCACCCCTGTGTCATCGCAACGATTTCAGGCTGTAATTTGCAAACAATTTCGGGAGCGCTGATATTGATGTCTTAGACTTGGTTACTGTGTGTAAGAGGTATTTTTCTTGAAAACATGGGTCCTTTATTCAAAGCAATACACTTTTTTGACAGTCTGTTTTGAACATTAAGGAAGCCTTAAAAAAGAACTTGTTGACATTTTTGTTTTTTATTGTACCCAACAAAAGTCATGCAGTGACTCAGTGACACTGCATCTACATAAAGTGCTGGAGTGTTTATAGCAGAAATGTGGGTGTCAGTGGTATGGTCAGTGGCCCATGCAAAGTCTGTGTTCATGCATTGTGTGTAAGCTGTTTCTTTTTGGTTAGTGCAGAGATCTTTGCCCTACCTTACCTTCTACCAATAGGAAAGTGTGTGCAGCGCAGGGCAGTCAGTGTTTATAGGTTTTAACTTGTTTGTCTTTCTAAAAGAAAATAAATTAAATTAATGGGATTTGGGCTACATAGACACATACACACACACACACACACACACACACACACACACACACACACACACACACTCACTCACTCACTCACTCCTCTGAGAGGTGAATCTTGTGTTAAGTGAGGGGAAATCCTCAAAGCTGTTGGTTTCTGTGCTGTTTCTCCTCCCAAGACGTAGCCAGGCAGCCAAGTGCTGTTTGCCACAAACAGGTGGGCATGCACACAGCTGCCGCCCTCCCTCCTAGAGCTGCGCTGAGCTAAAATGACATGCCCAGCATTCTAAGGGTTCAACCGCTTGCCTGTGCAGGGGCTTAAATTTGTTGCCTGTAAGTGCACTGAAGACTTATGCAGAATGCCAAAGAAAATGATGCCTTCTAGCCTGTGTGTGTGCGCGCACAAACACACGTGTCTGTGTGCGAGTGGGTTTAGGCTACGTGCGTGTGTCCGTGTGTGTGTGTTTGGGGGGGGCGTGGGCTCTGTGAGTGGGAAAGGAGGCTTGAAAGAATGATAAGACTGTAAGGAAGAGAGAGCGGCAGGGCTTTATCCTGAAATCTGAAAATTGCCATTTCAATTGGAAGGGCATTAAATTGGGCATGTTCCCACTGCTATATTTTGGCTGTTTGGCAGAGAGCATGGTAGCAGTGTGTGCACTGGGAGCGCGTCTTGTGTAGGCTAGCTGTTGATGGTCAGGCTTTGGGAAGAATCTGCATGTGTCACCTCTGGCTTTGAGTGAAAGCCCAAAATGAATAATTGATCCTTGCTGAAGCGGAGTGTTTCACTTCTGTCTGCCTCTACCTCCGTGCCTCTCTACCGGTGCATCTGTGTGCCTCTGCCTCTGTCACCCCAGGCTCTCCCCCAAATGGACATCCAAACGCCCATCTATTCACTCCTACTGAATCTCTGCAGGCTGCAGCTTCCAATCACTCATGATGCGCACGTGTGTGCGCGTGCACACACACACACACACACAAACACAAACACACACACACACTGTGTCTGCCTCTGCCTTTGTTTTTTCTCTATTTGCCTCCTTTTTTTGCTTTCCTATCCTTTCTCTCTCTCGCTAGTTTTCATTGTACAGATACCTTCCTCTCTCTCTTGCTCAATCTCTTCTACTCTTTCACCCTTACTTTCTCAGGGCATGTAGTGTTTTGCCTCTTTAATAGGTGCCTCACTCCTGCTTGCTCTCATTCTCTCTCTCTCTCTCACTCACTCTCTCACTCTCTCTCATGCACACACACAGGCACCTCTCTCTCTCTCTCTCTCTCTCTCTCTCTCTCTCTCTCTCACCCACTCTCACTCTCTCATGCACACACACAGGCACCTCTCTCTCTCTCTCTCTCTCTCCCTCATGCACACACACAGGCACCCCCCTCTCTCTCTCTCCCTCTCTCCCTCTCTGTCTTTGTCTCTTTCTTTCGGCTGCCATTTTATGTTTCCCAGGGCTCTGGCCTCTCATCCATGTTGTGGCCGTATGGTAAGAAAGTTAGCGACTGTATTTTGGCCGACACTGCTGCTGCCGCCACACACTGCCAGGAAATGTCTCTTCGTGGCCGGAAGGATCTCCAGGCATCAGCCAGGCCTCAAGATTGGCCAGGGGATTGTTCTGACAGCCCCTTGGACAGTGATTGGCTGGTGGCAGCGCCCATCATATTGTTCTGACAGCCCCTCGGATAGCGATTGGCTGGGAGGAGCACCTGTTATAAAGTTCTGATGGCCCCTTGGACAGCAATTGGCCGAGATTTCCACTCAGTTCCTGACAGAAGACCTGATGGCTTTCTCAGAGTGATGGACAGGTGTCAAATGAGCTAAAAGGAGGACACATCTGCAACACTGTGTGTGCGTGTGTGTGTTTGTGTGTACACCAGCTATAATATACAGGCCTTGTGTGAGAGAGAGTGTTATTGTAGAGGAGCAAGCTGAGTGTGGGTGAACGGCAGTTTCTCCCTCTCCCTCTCCCTCTCCCTCTCCCTCCCTCTCCCTCTCTCTCTCTCTCTCTCTCTCTCTCTCTCTGCCTGCCACGTAATCTGATGGCAGTTGCACAACGCCACTTTTGGGATATGCACCCCTGCAGAGTTGCCTCAGGTCATGTTTAGTAAGGGCCTCCTGGCTGGTGGAGCCTCTGGTCTGACATCAGTGGCAGTGAGCATTGAGTGAATCCCAGTGCCCCCTCCCCCCCCAAGCCCTAAGACTTAACTAGCATGCTACTAAAGTCTTTGAGGACTCAGGGCTTAATGGGGGAAATTGGGATTCAGTCATTGTTTCTGTTTGACAGTTTTTGTCTGTCTACACCAGAGAATCACCCCAGAGATTTCAAGATGTAACGGGGGGCTGGGGATGGGAGCAAGCACTCTGCGTTTCATTGTTGCATCACACAAAGATGACAAAGTAGTGTTCATGTCGCAGATGTGCCACAATAAAGTGGACACAGTTCAGGTTTTATCGTGCAGTGCTTTCGACCACACATAATCACTGTTCTGGGATCAGGTGGGGTGCTGATGGGATCAGAGGTGTGTGTGTGTGTGTGTGAGAGAGAGTGGGAAGGTGATATGTGGTAGTGAAAGGGATTACGTGACTCAGCAGAGCCACCAAAATGGTTGATTGATGACACCCAGTGTGCAGAGACCAAACCGAGTGGCATGCTGAGGGTTTGCCTGTTTTTGTAGTTGTGTGTGTGTGGGGGGGGGGGGGCAAGAAGGAAGGAAGAGTTGGGAGAAAGGGAGGCCAAGTGGAAGTGAGGGATGGAGAAAGACAGCAGTGTCTGCAGAAGCAAGCTGAGCTGATGGATTGGGTCAAAGCTCTGTGTGTGAGCGGGAGCTTTAAGTGAGCTACTTTTAGGTTGAAACGTCCAAAACTGACCTAGAAACAGTATGAGAAATAATGATCTGTATTGATGTGAAGTCAAAAAGTCGCCTAAACACCGTGTTGTCCAGTTATCCACTGAAGTTGGCATATAAATCAACTAGTGTCAGGCAGACTTTCCTCTAATGTTGTGACCACTGAATTTAATACTGTTGGTGTAAATGCAAAGCTGTATGTTCAAGGTGACTTGCAATAGAAAGTGTTCCATGAGTACTACACATAGCAGCTCTGAAGTGTGTGTGTGTGTGTGTGTGAGTCTGAGAGAGACGGTGAATTGCCATTGGTCTCATCCCTCTTATGCCCCTGCATGTGCCCCCTGTGTTTAAGCGTGACTGTCGCTGACACCCTTAGAGGCTGTTACACTGCTTACAACTGCTTGGCTGGGGCCATCACACACACACACACACACTCACACACACACACACACACACACACACACTCACACACACACACACACACACACACACACACACACAAACCTCCCACCTCTCAGTGGGCAGAAGCACTTCTGCAGCCTGATGTTTCACTTCACATAGGTGAGCATGATGTCAGCATTGCTGTCAATCACCCAAGACCTCCTGCCTCTACATTTGACTGCTTTCCCAAAATTCACCCATCCACACACACACACACACTCAGAATCTGCTTCCTTGGCACCCTGTCCCTTACAAATCAGTGTGTGTGTGTGTCTGTGTGATTTGTTGCGATAAATATTCATCTGCTTAACACTGAAGTCATAATACATCATTATGGAAGATGAAGTGCCAATCTAGCTCAATCACCCTTCTCTCTCTCTCTCTCTCTCTGCGCAAGGAGGAGGTTTTTATTTTCCCTGTGTGAAGAGAACGGTTGCTTTTTCCCACTGATTTATGATGCACCACATTTAGTCTTCATTACATCTGATTGGAAAAGGTGTTGGGAGGGTGTTGTCGAAGGTCTATGACACACACACACACACACACACACACACACACACACACACATACCCCGCAAGGGCCTTGCTTTAATTCTGTACGGGTAGTTAACAAAACACCTCATATGATGATCCCTGTAAAATCACTCACTCAGACACACACTCATACTCTCACTCACACTGTGCACATAAGTCATGAGCTGTTGTTATGAACTGTCGTCATACTCCCAAGTGCGTTGGCACTCTGTTTTGTCCCACCAGTCATTCCCCCAGTCTCGACTGTATGTCATCGCAAAAACTTTGGAAGTTCGTTTGCGGATTTGTTTACATCGTCTGTTTATTTTTATTCCTTACGTTGTGAGGATGCCGCGTGAGACTGGCGATGTGAAGAGCATCACAGCATGTGGCTGCCGTCAAGACTCTTACATGACATTTCTCAGGTTACCCTGGCGTAGGTGTCCAGGTCTCATGTTAAACTTTTGGGTTGACACCACCACCACCACACACACACACACACACACCACAACAACAACTACTTCTGTGCACGTGCGCACACACACACACCACAACAACTACTTCTGTGCACGCGCACACACACGTCTAATGTTTTCATGGTGACATTTGAGGAGTTAAGCATCCATTGGCATATTTATGGACTTTTGTGTATTTGAGCAATCAGGAGACAGTCTGAGAGCTCTGTAGGCTGGAGCCACTCTGTAATATACTAAGCTGATTTGTGAACAGCACGGGGGGGCGTGTGTGTGCGTGTGCGTGTGTGTCTGGCTGGCTGGCTATTGCAGAGTGGTGTGGCACTTCTGTGTGTGTGTGTGTGTGTGTGTCTGTGCGTGTGTGTGCACACACGAGTATTTGTGTTTGTGTGAGTTAGAGTGAAAGGGTGTTTCAGTCGTTTATGTGTTGCTTGGCAGATGTTGCCTTGATTACATGTATTACGTGTGTGTGTGTGTGTGTTTTATGTGTCCTTGTTTATTTATAGACTGTGTTTTACTGTGTTCACTTAAGTAGCCTGTAAAGCATATCTTCCTATGTGTATGCACAATTCCTTCTGAGTGTCTGTATGCTGTGTTTATTTGTGTGTGTGTGTGTGTGTGGTGCACAGTCTCCATCATAGGCGGGTGAAATATAGAGTATCGGTGGCACCCCTCCCCCTCCTGCAGCCAGACTGGCATTCATCATGGCTGCCTTGGAACTCTCCTTTCTCTACCTGAGCTCTCTCTTCCCTTGAGGGTTGGGGCTTTATTCTCTCTCTCTCTCTCTCTCTCTCTGTTTTCTCTTACAGTTGCTCTCACCCTCTCTATGACTTGCTCTTTTGCTCTTCTGCTCTTTCTCCTCTTGCTCTTTCTCACCCTATTCCACTTCTCTCTCTCTCTCTGTCTCTATCTCTCTCTGTTTCCCTCCTCTCTTCCCTCTCCACCACTGTGTTGTTCTCTTTCTCATTCTGTCCCTTCCCCTCTCTCTCTCTCTCTCTCTCTCTCTCTCTCTCTCTCTCTGGCAGTAAAACAGAGTAGGGTTTGTGTTGCTTGCTAGTAGCCATGGCTAGTGGCGTCTGTGTGAAACCTCCAGAAATGACACAGCCCTCCACTTCAATCCCCACACACACACACACACACACACACTCTCATGCATGCACAGGGAGAGAGTGGAAAAGAGGGGGAGAGAGAGAGAGAGAGAGAGAGAGAAAGAAATGGGAGCTTAGCAGCGGAGCTGTTTAGGGCTGAAGAGGGAGAAGAGGACTCAGGCTGGTGTTAGAACAAAACAGAAAGGCGGACACAGAGAGAGAGAGAGAGAGCGTGTGCAAGAGCTGGAGTCATGTATCTGTTCTGACTGCGAATGTCCGTCTGTCCAGCCAGCCATGCCCTCCAAAGTTAATAGATGTAATCTCTGTGAGGCGTCCATTTATTCCACACAGGATGCAACCCTCTCCACGCGCAGAGTTACACTCCAACATACAGGTATGGGTGTCATCGCTTGTGTGTGTTTGTGTGTGTTTTCCATTTGCTGCCTGATAGACCAGGGTGGTTTGAGGTTAAGCGCACACACACACACACACACGTGTAGTATATGTGTGCTTGTATGAGTTGTGTAAGAGGTGTTTTATCGTGTGTAAATCTGCAGATGACAATCCGCTTGCTTATTTTTTTATTGTTTACCATCCACAGCATGACTTGCCTGTCAAATAGCATAATTTCCCTTCACAGTATTATGAGAACAGAGCCTATGGTAACATTATATTTATAGAAGGAGAGGGGGAGGGAGAGGGATGGGGGAGAGGAAAGGAGTGATGGAGGGCATCATTAAGGCAGTGTATATGTCTCTCCAGGTAACACCCCTAGGACCATGTCCTAGTTTCAACTCCCCAGGTCCTGTGTGTGTGTGTGTGTGTGTGTGTGTGTGTGTGTCTGTGTGTGTGTGTGTGTGTGTGTGCGCGGGTGCATGCGTATGTCTAAACCAGATAGCAACACTAGGCGGGGGGTCTCCAAGGGGCTCAGACCCCAAGCGGGAATCCCTTAAACCCACCTCCTACTTCATCCCTTACTCCCCTCCTCCCCCAGACAGCCATTAGATCTGTCCCAAATGCCCTCCTCCTCCTCCTCTCCACACTAGTGCCCTTTCATGATCTCCCCCTCGGCTGCAACAGGAGAACCTAGACCCATGGCTGCAGCTCAGCACATCAAAGAGAACTCCTGTCCAGTGCACTTCGCTTTGGAACCCTGGCACTGTTCCAAACAGCCCCTTAGTTTTCTGTCTCTAAGGACACCATTATGACATCACTCAAATGGAACCCTCGCGTAGCTCTGGTGGTGTGTAGGGAGTACCCACTGATCTCACAAATAATAAGATTCAGTGGGGGTAACACAGAAGAGTGGCATTCTGTTAACTAGAGGCTGGCTCAGTCAGAGACAGATGAGTGGTTGTAAACTTTTCTCAACCCCCAAATTACTAAAGGGATACCTTCATAACCCAGTGCCTTGGGCTGTGGTTGTGTAGTCTAGGTTAGCTTGTGTTTTTGCTGGTTGTGATTGTGTGGCTTGGTTAGCTTGTGTGTCACAAGTTGTGGTTGTGTGGCTAGGTTAGCTTGTGTGTCACAGGTTGTGGTTGTGTGCCTAGGTTAGCTTGCGAGTCCACCAGCAAAGGAGATGGTATGGCAATGTGTTATGGTTGTGCCAGTAGTCTTTAGAGGGGTTGACCTGGTGGTGTCACTCATAAAACCTCTACCTCCCAGTTATTAATCTGAGAGAAAGTGTGAGCATGTCAACAGATACTTCACAGAGTTTCTCAACACCCCCCCCCCCCCTCCCAATCCATCATCCCCTTATTGCAGAGGCAAGCATCTATGGGTAGGGTGGAAGTGCAGTGTGAATGATATTAGTGTTCTCTAAACTGCACATACCCATGATGTATTTATTTGTTGAAACAGTGATTTGTGGGGGGTTCTTTTCTTTTCTTTTCTTTCATCTCTTTTCAGCAATACATTTTGTGATGCCATAGTGTATTGATTTTTTTAAGACGCCTCTTTTTTGCATGATGTTAACTCACATAGCGTGTGTGTTTGTGTGTGTGACATCAGAAGATGGCAGATATGCATTGGGGGCTAAAGAGAGGAATGGAAGGAAGGTGTGCGTGTGTGAATGGAAATTATGCTGAATTGACCCAGTAATGTGTGCATTGACCTCACTCTGCTACTGGCTGTGCATGCAAATATTTAGGCATTAGTGTATAAGTATATTTAGGAATCTGTATTTAAATGCAGTATATATGTACGTGTGTGTGTGTGAGAGAGAAAGACAAAGAGACCAGCTGAAGTAGAGATGGAAGGACATAGACCTAAGGGCAGTGTGCACACATGTGTGTGTGTGTGTGTGTGTGTGTGTGTGTGTTTGTTTGTGTGTGTCTGTGTCTGTGAGAGCACACGTTCATCGGTAATGACTAAATGACCTAGTGATGTGTACATTGGCCTGTCACGGGGGCATGTGTGTTCACTGTTCAGCTGTGAGAGGTCACTGGGTAAGAGTGTGCTTAGGGGATCATGAGGTCACTGCAGAGAGAGAGGGATGGAGAGAGAGAGTGTGTGTGTGTGCACAGGACATAAGCTGTCTATAGGCTGTATATTAGTGAGATTGTGAGAATTACTGTGTGTGTGTGTGTGTCTTGTTGCTGCGCATGAACCCACCACCATGTGTCTGTTGAGCTGTGTCACACTTAAATCTGGGTTCAAAAAATTGATTCAGCAATTAATGTTGATTCTCAAAACACTTGATATTGGTTCATTATTTCACGGATTGATCTTTTGTCCACTTAATATATCCGCTATATTCAAGATTGCGCAAAATAAATGCATGTCAAGTGAGTGGTCAATTAAAATAGAGGCTGTTCTGTTGAAATCAATGTTAGGGCTGTCTGTATGGCAGTGTTTTGTATTTTAGTTAGTTTGGTCTCCTGCAAATGAGTGTAGGCTTTAGTGTAAACTAGCATTTCTCAAGCAGAGTGATGGCAGATAATCATAGTGTGACGTTTAGGTCATGTTAAGCTGCGGTTAAGTCACATTTATGACCTTGAATCAAATTGTGAATCGAATGACCTTTTGGATCGGAATCAAATCAATTCAGAATAGATATCAAGCCCTAGTCACTCTCTGTGTCTCTCTCGAATGCTGCTGTCAGACCTGCACAATTATAGTGGAACTATGAATGATTTTATTTTAATTGACCAGTTTTATAGTCACTTTGATAGTTGAATGGCTCATTTCTGGGGTGAATAAAGACTCAGAAGGACAAAACCAAATGAAACTCCCCCCGTCGGGGCGGAGTGGCGCAGTGGTTAAGGAACCTGGCTAGCATGCAAGTAGGCTGAAAAGTTGTGGGTTCAAATCCTGGCTGTTCCCTTTGTGCCCTAAGTTGCTCTAAGGGAGACTGGCCATTACGTAATTGATAGTTTAAAGCACTGAAATAGTGTTTAGGGTCCTGTCTTGTAAACAAATTCATGTGTATTGTCAATAATTTATGGTGCAAAAAAAAAAAAGTCAGTATTGGGTGAGGTAGTTGTCAAAATAAATATGTGCTGTCACTCTGGCTCAGTCAGAGACAGATGAGTGGTTGTAAACTTTCCTCAACCCCAAAATTACTGAAGGGATACCTTCATAACCCAGTGCCTTGGGCTGTGGTTGTGTAGGCTAGGTTAGCTTGTGTTTTTGCTGGTTGTGATTGTGTGGCTAGGTTAGCTTGTGTTTTTGCTGGTTGTGATTGTGTGGCTAGGTTAGCTTGTGTTTTTGCTGGTTGTGATTGTGTGGCTAGGTTAGCATGTGTGTCACAGGTTGTGGTTGTGTGCCTAGGTTAGCTTGTGTGCCTAGGTTAGCTTTGAGGTGGTTGTCAAAATAAATATGTGCTGTCACTTTTTTGGATGTAGTCGTGGTGGCTGTTTGGCTTGGTAGGTGAAGTTAGGCGTTCAGTATTCGGACATCAGGCAAACATTAAAAACTGTAAAGTCCAACTGGTATTCAGGTATGTTTTGTAAGTCCTTGTGGCTGGCCTGGAATGGTCCAGCCGGCTTATTTAATTCTGTGGCCGGGAAAGCGCAAGCTCAGAGTGTGTTAAAGCTACCAATGACAAGCGTTCATGTCTGTGTCCTGAGTCGTCTGAGTGACCAGCTGTATTTGCTGTAGAGGTGAGCACATCTGCCTTGGGCAGTCTTCAGTCGACTGCTTCAGGTGTGTGAAGGCAGCAGAGGGTTTATATTCTCGTGTGAGTGTGTGAGTGAGAGAGGTTAGTTATGCAGAGCCACTAAAGTCTGTCCTTACTTGTTGATGTTTCACTCTTTTTTTCTCTCTTGCAACATGTGTGTGTGTGTGTGTGTGTGTGTGTGTGTGTGTGTGTGGGGTGGGGGGGTGGGGGGGGAGGCTTTCCTCTGCCAGAGGGTTTGGTAGAGCCTGCGGCTGCACCCTTGCTGGAGAGCAAATGACAGAATGAAAAGAGCAATGAGAGATGCTTAGAAAAAAGAAGAACCCTGGAACAGCTATAAAGTGTTCTCCCTCTCTCTCTCCTCTCCCTCTCTCTCTCCTCTCCCTCTCTCTCTCTCTCTCTCTCTCTCTCTCTCTCTCTACCTCTACCTCTACCTCTTTCTCCCCTCTCTCTCTCCCTCCTTCTACTCTCCCTCGCTCTCTCTCTCTCTTCCTCCTCTCTTCTTTTCCCTCCTTCCTTTCTTTTCTGTTTCATACTTGCTCTCTCTGCCCTCTTCTGCCTGTCCTACCCTCACTCTTTCTTCTCCTTTCCTCTCCCTCTCTCGCTCCCTCTATGGTGAAATACGACTCACTCTGGCGTTTTACGACATGGCATCCTCACAGCTCTCTCTCCCTCCAGAATCTTCCAGGAATCTCAAATGGTCGTCTTTCATACATAATAAAACAATGCATTCCACACAAATTCCTGTGTGTGTGTGTGTGTGTGTGTGTGTGTGTGTGTGTGTGTGTGTGTGTGTGTGTGTGTGTGTGTGTGTGTGTGGCCAACTACTTTAGCATCTGTGTGTGTTCATGCGTGTGTGTATGTTTTGTGTGTGCTTGTGTGTTTATCTCTTTAAAGATGAATTACGCTAAAATCCTGTGATTTAGGAGGACTTAAAAGTGCAAGGCTGAGAAGCCTCCACTGGGAACTCCTAGGAAGGACACACAGGCTCTCAACGCTGCACCAATTAAGAGCCCCAGAAAACAGAGAGAAGAGAGAGAGAAGAGAGAAAGAGGGGCTGGTAAACTGGCAGACGAACA
>JAIFZK010000071.1:6972500-6975000 GCA_027481765.1 Tenualosa thibaudeaui
TTAGTCTCTCACACACACACACACACACACACACACACACACACACTATATGCACAGGACAGGGAACACCAGCGGGGGAACCAAAGTTAGTCTCTCTCTCACACACACACACACACACACACACAATACGCACAGGACAGGGAGCACCAGAGGGGGAACCAGAGTTAGTCTCTCACACACACAAAAACACACACACACACACACACTACACATACAGGACAGGGAGCACCAGAGGGGGAACCAGAACACACTCTCTCACACTCTGAAGGCTACACACACTCTTATAGATACTCAGTCTCAGTCATATACACACTTTCACACACACATATTTTCATGTTCATATATGCACAAACTCTCCTGTCAAATTTATAAGGACAGCTTAAGCCTACCTGCACGCATACATACCCCCCCCCCCACACACACACACACACACACACACACACACACACACACACACACACACACACACACACACACACAGCATCAGTGAGCAGAAACTCAAGTATAGGATACACACACACACACAGAGCATCAGTGAGACAGGATGCACATACATGTACAAACACCTGCGACACACTTTCAACCAAACCACTCCATATTTTTAGCTTTTATTGTTCCACCCTGTGTAGAATGTGTCCGTTGTCATAGTCATAGTGCCATGGATTGATGTAATGTGAGATGTTGAGATGTTTTTGTATAAATAAATTTTGTATAAATTAAATATGGTGCTTCTAGAGGCCATTTGACAAATAAAGATTTCATTGTTTGTGTGTCTTTTTTCAGGGATTGACAAACAATGAATGTTCAAATCACAGTTTCGGCAGCCTGGGGTCCTTAAGTGACAAGGAGTCTGAGGTATGCCTGTTTAAAAATGTTAATTCTCCTTCCTTCTCAGCACTGGTGGCACCAGTAAATATTCATTGGCTCACTCACGCTTGTAAAATATCAAGCTCATCAGCCACAGCTGTTGCTCCGTCAGAGCAGATTAAAGAGGATTTTAAAGGGCATTTCTACCCATAGCCTTGTTGTTCTCATCAAGTGCTGTTGGTCAAAAAAACAATGACATTTGCTACAACGTACACCGAACAGAAAAGCTGCAATGAACACTGACAGATCTGCACACAGAAACTCACTTTCTGTTTCATTTCGAGACAGGGGCAGCGGTACTGGGTAATGTTGTGTGTTCTAGTCTAGTCACTCTCAGTGTCCCTGTTGTGGTCTGTATTGTATTGTTGATTCATTTGGTGCTCTGACATAAGCCATGCACTGTGTGGCCAGTCATGCTCTAGTGCTCTAGAGTGGTTTCTGTAACATTTTTATTCAAGGGTTACCACCATAGAACTATAATATATATGGGTGCCACGATCAGCACTGCAGCCCTGTGAGTGCGTGTGGAAGAGTAGAGTGTAGCATGTTCTAGGTGTGTTCTTGTAACGTTGTATGTACGTTTTGTAAATGCTCTGAACAGGACCATAGCCTAGTTCTAGTGTATTCTGTTCAGATCTGTCGCATCGATGTAGCTGTAAGCTGTGGCGTCGCTGTTAGCGACGACGCTAAGAGTGGGATGGTAGTTCCTTGGCATTCTCCCTGGTGTCCTAGCATGTCTCATGTTCTGTCGGGTGGTTGTGCTAGCAGCCCCCGTGAGCTGCAGATGTTTTCAAGCATGTTGCTGGTGGTTCTGTAGCGTTGGTGCTCCAGCAATGCTGTGAGAGGAGGGTTTAGGAGCTTTTTGGCTGGGGGAGGCAGGCAGGTAGGCAGGCAGCTAGTGGAGTAGCGCAGGAGAGGGAGTGGGTGTGGGTGGGCGCTGGAACATGTAAAGAGACCATCACCGAACAAGCTTCTCCCTGGGAGCCTGTCTGTGCTGTTGGAGCCAAAGATTAAAGGTAGGCAGGTGGGTGTGTGTCTGTGCGTGGGAGATTTCCATACCTTGAGGTGGTTATTTGGTGGCACACCAGCTCCTACCAAATCTGCCTTTGCACATACGTACAAACACATACACACACACATACACATACATACATACACACACACATACATACACGCACATACATGCATACACACAGGGGTGCGTAAATGCATTGCACACATATGCACACACAACCTCTTTCGCAGACCACCTGCTTGGGCAATAAATCAGTGAACAACAGTGTGAATGTGTGAGGGTAATTGGATCTTCTAGAGGGAGAGAGTCAGAAAAGGAGAATTTAATGAAGAGTGTGTTTGTGTGTGTGTGTGTGTGTGTTTGTGTGAGCATGTGACATAAAGAAGGAGTGATGGTAAGAGAGGCTATTGAGAGTGAGGTGTGTATGTCAGTGAGAGAATAGTGGGGGGAGGGGGGGGCGAGCATTTGTATGTTACTAGTTATACTGTATATTATGTGTATATAAAGCTTTCTGACTGCATGTCTGCGTTTTACATTTTAGCGTGTGTATGTGTGTGTGTATTTGTAGCATATGAAAGAATCTCTTATGGGCTTGTGTGTGTGTGTGTGTGTGTGTGT
>JAIFZK010000071.1:6980000-7067500 GCA_027481765.1 Tenualosa thibaudeaui
GCATCCTCTGCTGCATTTACTCTGGACAGCCTCCCACACTCCCCACTGAACTCTCTTTATCCTCTCACATTTCATCACCCTCTTCTTTCACTTCTCTTTTCATCCCTCTCTTCATCCTCCTCTCTTGCTTTTCTTTTCCATCCTCTCTTCTTTTCCTTCCTTCTCATATGTGTATTAGTACACAAAGTATGCCTTTACTCAGGTGGTAAAATAAACTTAATTTGTTTATTTGTGCTTTTGATTTATATATATTTTTATTATTATTTGTTTTTTATTATTTTTTTAATTATTTTTTTTATGTTTGTTTTGTCTTATTTATATTCTTTGTTTATTATTCATGCATGCCCCTCTCTCTCTGTCTGTAGCTTCCTGGTTTGCGTGTGCGTGTGTCGGTTGGTGTTATGTTCTGTCTCATCCAGTGCTGTTGCTGCAGTTAACTGATATATTCCATCCGCCTTTCTCCCCTTAGGAAAGAACACTGTCCGAGGACCCAAGATCAGTGACTACTTTGATGTAAGCAGGATGTTCTCTTCTTGTGAATACAGAAGGAATGGTGTGTAGGTGTGTGTGTGTGTGTATGTGTTATATATGTGTTATATGGGTAAGAAGTGGCATATTCTTGCTCTCTGCCCATTTGACTTAGCCAGGCTAGCAGCGCCTTGTACTTTTGCACAATATAGCATTTTACTACAGTACTGCGTCAGGGATCTTTCCAAAGGCTTAGGCTTCACCAAATTTTTGGCTGCCCAATCAACAAACAGAGGGCCCTTGCATGCCCAAATATCTGCCCATGAGGAGGGAAACGTATGCCAGTTGAGGTATCCCAGACGCTTTCCACAAGGTGAAACAACGCCACATTTGCCTTAGAAAAAGGCTACTCACTTCCCTGTTTTGTTGTTGTCTTCTTTCCCTTCCTCTCATATCTCCTGCTTTCTCTCTCTCTCTCTCTCTCTCTCTCTCTCTCTATAGTTCCAGGGTGGTAATGGCTCCAGTCCAGTGAGGGCTCCTCCTCCAGTGCTGCGCTCCCCACAGAACTCACATTCCCACTCAACTCCCAGCTCTACGGTATGCTCTCACACCCCTCACCTCTCTCTCTCTCTCTTCTTCACGCCCCTCTCTTTCTTTCTATCTTTTATCTTGTCTGTTCACCCACAGATCTCCCACTCCTCAACTTCCTCCATGGTCCCCTCATTCTATTTGTTCTCCCATTTCTCTCTTACTCCCTCATCTCTCCTCCTGGTCCTTTCAGCTCTCCCCTTACCGCTTTCCCCGACACGCCTCCCGTGTCTACTCAGCTAAACTCCTCAGGATGCTCTTCACAACAACTCTTCTCTCCTCTCCTCTCACACCTGCCTTATTCCATTCTTGTGTCCTCCTTTCACTCTCATTCTCATCTTCTTTCTTTAACCTCTCTGTCCATCTCTCTGTCAGTCCTTCTCTCTTCCACATATTCCATTATTCTTTCTCTCCCTCTCTCTCTGAGCTTTTCCTGTGTCTCAATTTTTTGACGGGACTGTGCAGAGTGTCAGGACGTGCAGACAGTGGAAACTGGCAGTGAATTCAGATAGCAGAGTCAAGAGTGACAGCAAGCGAGTGGGAGAGAGAGATGAGGTGCAACTGGGAAACTGGGTCCAGGTGTATCTCAAGTATGCCAAACAGAGAATGCAGGTTAAATGGGGTAACAGTGTCCAGGCAGGGGGCTTTCACCAGCTCTGTTTAACTTGTACATGGACAAGTAAACAACTAAATGAATGCAGAACTGGTTGTACCATTGGTAACCCTTTGGTAAACCATCTTATGCCTGCTGATGACTGTGAATATATGTGAATATATGTTCTGAGTATGGGATGAAATATGTGCAATATAATGCTAAAAAGAGTGTTGTTTTGATATGTAGAAGTAAAGGTGACAAAGAGCTGTGTTTTCCAAATTTCTGTCTGTCAGGGCAATTGTTAGGTGTCTGTTAGAGAACAAAATACCTGGGTCATTACATTACAGACTTGATATCTGATGATGATGTATATAGGCAGTGTCGCATGTGATATGCCTAAGCTAATACTTTGGAAATTCCATATTTAAAGCATTCTGTACTCCACTGTACACTGCAGTGGGCAAAGTTTAGAAAAGGCAAGTAAGTCTACAGAAGTTGCAGGTTGCTTATTTTGACTGTTTAAGGATTCTACTCAGGAGACCAGGGTGCTGTAGTGTATTTCCCTGTTTTGTAATGAACAATGCAGTGCGGTACCAGTCACCAGTGTGGAGGCACTGGTATGAATGGTTCTTTATAAGAATGTTGTGTTTTTACCTCCACCAAGGAGGTTATGTTTTCGCCAGAGATTGTCTGTCTGATTTTTTGTGTACAAAATAACTTGAAAAGTACTGCTCAGAAATCGATGAAATGTTCAGACAACGTGGGTATTAGGACAAGGAACAGATGATTTCAATTTTGGTGGTGATCCGCGTATTGCGTCAGTGACGCTGTGTTGCTTTGGTGAAAGTCTGCGCTCTGCGGGTGCTGTTCTAGTTTGTTTTGTTTTTTTGTTTGTTTTTTTACATTGGGCATGTATAGTCTGCTTGTTCTTTTGGACCCTAAGTCTGGAAAATAATGATGATGATTGGTGGCACTTTAGACTCGAATGTGGTCCTACAGCTCCGAGCTGTTCGCTTGTTGCTGACGTCTCTCTACTCATCTCTGTATCCCCTGTGAAAGTGATGAGAGGTACTTTTTGTTGTCAAGGCACTGGACATATGCTCTGAAGAAACGACTGAGAGACTGACCTCATATTTACAATGACACAATGTTCAAACCTGTTCATTTATTACACTCTCTTAACTTGATGGATGCTCTTTTTCTTGCTACTCTTACATTTCTTTTTTGTTCTCTGTGGAGAGAAGAATTTTAAGCCAATAGGTTGAGCAGGTTAGTGCAGACACTAGTCTAGTGTAAGACAGGCAATGGACCCTTTTCACAGCAATTTTCGCAGCCAGTATTTGAGGAAGTAGCAAGGTAACCAGGTGTTCCTAATGACATCTTGATTATATCCAATAAGGATCTGATTCTGCTGGACTGAATCTGAATCTTATTGGCTGTCATTACTAACACCTGTGCATAACTTGCTACTTTGAAAAATATCGGCTGCAATACGGGTCCATGCTTTCCCCCAACCCAGCGTGCCACTAGGCAGATCACATCAAGTGATGTCACTGCTGAAATTACTACTCTACTGGTTTCACATTCCTGTACACTAGATTAAATCCAAATCAGAGCTGTCTGTTTATTTCAGCCAAATGTTATAAATACTACACTCTACACAAATATCTACATATAGGCTGAATAAGGCAGAAACAGAAAGACAAATTCACTGTTAAGGCAGGACTAGCATCACTTCACAGCCCCACCAGCTGAAGTGCATCTCTCATTCTGATCCACCTGTTGTCTCTCTTCATCCGATTGGTTGTTAGCTGTAGCTCTGCTCACCTGATTGGTTATTAGCTGCAGCTCTAGTCACCTGATTCGTTAATAGCTGTAGCTAAATTCACCTGTTCATTTATTAGTCTTCACTGACATTCTGCTTCAGTAGAAAGAATACATCAGCTCTCTTGCAGAGGTGCCGAGTAAAATAAGAGAATATTGTGTATTGCTGTTTATAATGTAATAATCTATAAATAGCTCTTTATTTTAACCTCTTCTCATTTATTGTGCACATTGTTATTTAAGAATCATGAAGCAGTGTAGCAAAATACAAGAAGGTGAAACTTAAGATGTGAAGCTAAAGTGGCTGCTGTTTGTCAAGGTCAGAAGAGGCAGAAATAGCCAGGATCTAAAAAATGCAACAGTATTGAAAAAGAAAACACACCATGAGCCTTTTTGGTGGCTAAGGTAGATCAATTTCATCACCTTCCAAAAAATAATCGCCAAAGTCATTTTTCAGGAATTACAAAAAAAAGGCAAAAAAATCTTGTCAATGACTTGGGTGATTGTTTTTTGACAATTTGGTAGAGTTAGTGGCCCCATGTCAGGTGAACCTGTCAGTGAAGGTAAACTGGTCTGTTTACAGCCTCTCTCTCTGCTCTCCAACCTGATTGATTGACGTGATTAGTCTCGTCATTAGAGGGAAGTTATAGAAACACACACACTCACTCTTGATGGCCAATAAGAGTGATTGTGGGCCGGGGGGTGTAGAGTTGATGAGTGAGAGATGACTGATGACTGGACTCTCCTCCTTATGTGTGTGTGTGTTTGCATGTGTGTGTCTTGTTTTGTCTCGTCTCATCTCAGATACGGCAGAACAGCTCTTCGCCCACAAGCCTGTCCTTCGAGCACGTCATGCACCCCAAACAGCTGGCTGTTAAGTCTGTCCAGGTGAGTGGCTCCAGGTGACTTAGAGAGACAAACGACTGTAATGGTTGCCCCACAGATCCCAGAGATCTTCTAAAAAGAGAATTCCAGTGTTACTCTTTGACTGAATTTGGAGCCTAGACTGAAACTAACCTAAAACTCATAAGAAATGAGGCACTGGATTGTATTGGTATATTGGTAAATTAATTATGACGTGACACCATCTCCTTTGTGTCTCATTAGTGTAACATTTTAGTTAGTTCTTACTTCATCTCATTTTCTCAGTGGTGTTTGCAATCTGAGACCTTTTCTCTGCCTTTTTCCTGTGTGTCTCAGACTGATCTTACAGGGCTAAAACTGGCAGCCCTAGAGAGTAATAAGAGTCTGGACTTGGAGAAGAAGGAGGGCCGCATAGACGACCTTCTGAGGGTGAGGAAGATGAGGTGGTGTGTGTGTGTGCGTGCGTGCATGTGTGTGTTGCTATTGGTTAAAGACTATGAGGAGTGCTGATTGGTAGAGAAATCATTGGCTGTTTCTGTGTTAATTAGCTGTGCTGTGCTAATGTGAGGGCAGCTGAGGAAGGCTGATTGATTAATTGATCACCTACGAGGCCTGCAGAGGGGCTGGGAGTTCTGTTCCCAAAGCAGCAGGAAGACTACTTTGGTTTTGGGTCACAGCTGATGCACCAACATAATTACATTCACATGGTCAACACAAACACGCGCACACACACAAGCATGCACACACACACAAAAAAGCTATATATTTATGCTTCCAGAGATTTGGGGTGATTACATTTGTCTGTGTATAGTATATTTTGATGCAGGCCATTTTGTATGAATTATTTTTTGTCTTGTATTTGTGTCTTAACTGTACACAATTATGAGCATGTTATCGGGCAAGTTTCTTTTGCTCATTCACCATGTTTATTTCACCTTTTTTTGTCTGCAGGCAAACTGTGATCTCAGGAGACAGATAGACGAACAACAGAAACTACTTGAAAAGTATAAAGAACGCTTAAATAAGTGCATCACTATGAGCAAGAAGCTACTCATAGAGAAGGTAGGGTTCCACTGCTCCCATAATGCACTGGGAAACAACCAGAACACCAGCTGTCGTCTCCATAGTGATCTAAAGATCAACAGAGACATAGTTAACGGAAGACGCTTCTAGAAATGTAGCCTCGTGGACCAGACTCTTTCCCCGAAGTGAAGTGATAGTCTGGCTACTCTCAATAGGCATACATTTACTTCCTTGTGGGTTTAAAGCTATTGATTTTGCCTTCAGTCCCTGTCACCTGATTGGACGCTAAAGAATTTAGTTGCGAAAACAGTACCACTGACGTACTGCAGCAGAATATAATATTTAGCAGAGGTCCTACAGCTGCACTAGCCTAGCAATGAGGACTAGAAAAAAAACTTTTTTCTCTCTTTCTCTTGTCTTTTTTGTTGTTACTACAATGTACTGCCTTCCATCAGAAAACATGGAACCTTTGACTCACGCAGCGAAGCAAACACAGTTGATTGCTACTCACTAACTTTCATAGAAGAGATGTGTTTGACTGCTGGATTGTAATCACAGGTTACTGTAATGGTTTTCTCTGTCTCCCTCGCTGTACCCAATCAGAGCACCCAGGAGAAGCAGGCATGTCGGGAGAAAAGCATGCAAGACCGGCTACGTCTGGGCCAGTTCACCACCGTCAGACACGGCGCGTCCTACACAGAGCAGTGGAGCGATGGCTACGCCTTCCAAAACCTTGTCAAGTAAGTTCAGACACACACACACACACAAAAACACACACTGGGATGACTACGCTAAAGTTCACACAACTTTTAAATAGGAAACAACACCCATCATAAACACATACTTGAGTATACAAAGATGCCGCTCGTGCTCAGGTGTAGACTACAGGTGCAGACGCACACATACACACTCATTAAACACAGGGGCGCCGCTAGGGGGGGGGAAAGTTAGGATGATTCCAAGGGCCTGGCACTAATAGGGGGCCCTAGAGAACATTTTAATATTATAATCAATGTTTGGGAGGCCCAAAATAATTTTCTGTCATAGGGCCCACAATTTCTAGAGGCGCCACTGATCAAACATACATGTAAACACAACACATGGACTTTAATCACAGGCCTAGTGATGGATGCATTAGGTGCACCATACCGTCCTTAAGAATCTATCAAGCTATTCTTCATTGACCTCAATTCATTGTTTATTGGTGATTATCTGAAAACTAGGTGAAACCTAACTGTGCTGTTCACACACTTTCACACATACATGCACGCACACACACAGAGGAGTCCTCCACTCCTTTGAGTACAACTAGGCGTGGAGCTGCTGGTGTGTGTGTTTACTTTGCTCCCAGTGCTAAATCACACACAGGGCATCCATCCTGACGTTCCTCAGACACCTCTATCGACCTGCCCAAGGAGATCTATTCTCTCCCCGAGTCAATTTCTCCGACTGTGAGGGGTTTCTCTCATTACGAGTTGGCCCAGAGTGTTTCATTTTGCTCTATCGAGTGGATTAGAGTCAGATTACAAACACGTCAGCTAATGATTTTAGGCCACGAAAATAAAATCACGCCATGATTTTAATTAAATGACTAATTTATTCCTTCAGCTCCTTTTGCGTCAGGGCCTATGCATGGTTTCTGTCCTCAGTAATGGGAATAGTCAGTTCTAATAGGAAGAATGTGCTGTGGGGGATTATTGTCCTACAGGAACATTTAGTCACAGCACTTTATTGATGAAACTTTGTAAGTAAAATTGACTGAAATTGATGAAAGTGCTGGACAAGGCACCGGAGGCAGCTGTGAGAAGTGTATGTGTTTGCGTGCGTGAGAGAGAGAGTGAGGAGTCCCTGTGGAGTTTTAAGTGGTGTGTGTGCGCAGTATGTTGGTCCAGTGCTTGGGTTGGGAATTTAAAGGATAACTCAGAGTTTCATGTAAGTGTCAACTTTTTTTTGTTATTGTTACTGTGTGTGTATTACTGTGTGTGTCAGGGCTGATATTTTTGTGTGTATATTTTCACTTCTTTAAAATGCATTCCTGTGTGTGTGTGTGTAGGCAGCAGGAGTGGATCAACCAGCAGAGGGAGGACATTGAGCGGCAGCGGAAGCTCCTTGCCAAGAGGAAGCCTCCGTCGGCCAGCAACTCGCAGAGCCCCACGCCCAACTCTGAGCCAAAGCAGCGCAAGACCAAGACCGTCAACGGGGCTGACAATGACCCCTTCCTCAAGCCCAGCCTTCCACAGCTGTGAGTGACGGCGAGAGAGCACGTGTGTGTGTGTGTGTGTAGGGAGGAATGCATATGCATTGCTGAGAAAATGTCTTTCCCCAGCTGTGTGTGTGAGGGAGAGTGTGTAAATGAGAGAATGAAAGACAGTTTGACAATCCAGTGCTGAGAGACTTCTGTTACTCGAACCAAATGTAACCCACTACCTCAGCTGTGAATAACCACCACTTCTGTGTGTGTGTGTGTGTGTGTGTGTGTGTGTCTGTCTGTGTGTATGAGAGTGAGTGAGTGTGTGCGGTTATATGAGTGTCATATCTGTTGTGTGCGAGAGACAGGCATGTCTGTGATGTTCGCTCTCAGCTAATAAATAATATCAATGTCTCTTCTGAGTGCATGTTTCTTGCTTCTTACTTTATGATGAAACACGTGAAACTGAGATTAGGTGTAGACGGACAGAACAAGAATATGTTTATATTACACTTTAAAATCACCCAGCAGAAACTCGATATCAGGACTTGAGAGATGTTTTACTTTGAAGGGTTGTCAAACTCTCCTTTGTCCGTTCAGCCTGTTGGTGTGTAAGGACATACAGTGTGTCAAAAATGGTTCTTGGTGGTTTTAGAATGAAGCACAAACTATTTTTTCATTGGAACGTATGTACTTTGCTAGAGCCCAATTACTAGACACACTGGGCTCCCGTTTGTAGACATAAAGCTTGGATTAGTCCAGCTCACTGATGGAAGCCATGGATCAGTTAGAGTCCCAGTGGTGTCTGCAGATACACACCCATTATTCTGTGAGCTAAACGCAACGTACAAGGCTAAACATAGGCCCGACCATCTTGATTTTGCATGAAGACTTTCCTATGTAAGTGATGCTTACCTCTCTCTTTCTTTCTCCCTCTCCCTCTCCCAGTCTGACAATAGCAGAATATCATGAGCAGGAGGAGATCTTCAAGCTGCGACTTGGTCACCTCAAAAAGGTGAGTGAGTGACTGAACCAGACCTGTATGCATGCAAGCTAGTACGGCCCACATATACACACATGCATGTGTGTACACAGACAGACACACGCACACGGCATATATGTATTTGCACACCCCTCTCACATGCGCACCTCACACACACAACTGAATGTCCACATGCATGCTCACAAATACGTACACTATCAGCAACTCTTCATTAATAGTATGGACTATGTCGATACACACATACATGCACACACACATTATGTGATTAGGTCAGTGGGTCCAGTGACATGGGGTGTTAATGCTCTGCACAGTTTGTAGGGTTAGTTACAAAGTTCTCCCATTGTCCCGAGAACTAGAGAACAGTTCAAACCGACCCGTCAGGCCTTATTTCAACAGTCTTTTGGTGGTCTGGAGTATACAGTGAAATTGAAAATGTTTAGTAAAGAAAAACAAGAGGAAAGGAGAGAGAGAGTGTGTGTGTGTGTGTGTGCGTGCATGTGTGTGTGTTTGTATTTCCCTAGTCAGTAAGCCCTAGAGAGTGGTCTTTGCCAGACTCTCACTGTCAAGTGAAGCGTTAATATTTAATCCATGTCTAGCCAGCCAGAGAGAAAAGGGGTTTGATGAGGCACCTTACCTTGTAGTAATCTCCAGTGTTTGTTGGTGTTGGTTTTTCCCCCTCTGCGTGGATGTGTGTACGTGCTCGGCCTTCTTTGTGTGTTTCTTTGTTTCTTTTATGCTTGTTGTGTGTGTGTGTGTGTACGTGTACATGGTATATGCGTAACACTGTGCACGCGTGAATCATTGATAGGAGGAGGCTGAGATCCAGGCGGAGCTGGAGCGTCTGGAGAGAGTGCGGAACCTTCATATCCGTGAGCTAAAGAGAATCAACAACGAGGACAGCTCTCAGTGAGTGCAATTACCTGCCTATAATGCCCTGCTCTACCCAGATTGAACTGCACAATTCATGCAAGCACACCTCCATCAGTACGCATATAATCATTCACTAAGGCTCTGCTATTTCCCCGGGTTGGACCTGATGCGTAACACATGTACCTATCTTCTACAGACTACCTGTAGCTATAAATGAACAGTTGTCACTCTGTATGCAAGCAGCTCATTGTTCCCTGATATATGATAGACTAAGGGCTGATTCAACACAAACATACGCAAATGCAAGGACGTCATGATGCGTAAAGCATGTAGCGACAACTGTTCTGATGCAACGCAACAGCCCATGTGACGACATTGGAGTCAATGGAAGCGTACCAAACAACGTGCATTCAGCCTGTATGCGCAAGAGCATGCAACCATAGCGTCATTTGCGTACTTGGACGGAAACGGTTTTCTATCCTGGTGTACCAGAGTCGATACTCTATTTAGGGAAATGTATTTAACCCTTGTATTGTAATAAGCATAGACTTTACATTAATTTTAAAATCAGTGGTCAGAGGTCCCGAGCAAAGGTAACTTCAGCCTTCTTAAAGTTACTTATTCTGTCCTTGGCTTGCTGATAACCACATTAGGAGGTCGGTCATGTCTGACGGAAAGGTAAAGCACATTGACAGTGGCTTGACTCGTGTGTGTCTCTTTCAGATGAAAATGGCCTGAGGTATGTAGTGGGCAGTGCCAGGCTGTAAGATGTCATCTCCTGTTGAGTAATTTTTTTTTTTTTTTATGTCTTCCCTTTATGTGCAGGTTCAAAGATCACCCGACCTTGAATGAGCGCTACCTGCTGTTACATCTGCTGGGGAGAGGGGGTTTCAGTGAAGTTTACAAGGTGGGTTTCGTCCTGGCAGCACCTCGATATCCCATCCTTTTTTACCCATCTCCATGGGATAGCTGGACTGCTACGTGCTGGCAAGCACTTCACATGAGTGGGCTAATTCAGTGCTCTCATGCTAATTTGAGGTGTTAGTGGATGTTGCCACTGTGACCATGTCATGGCTGTTTCATTGAGTTACTATTCAAAATTGATGTTTAATTTGGACAATTATGGTGCTTGCAGATGTGGAGAGCTATGGAACATTGAATGCCAATGCAAGTGGGGCAACCCACTCACTAGCATGTAGAGTTGCACTGATATAATCAAGCACTAGTCTGTAACAATCAACTCTTACTGGTAGTTAAATAAGTCACCTTTGTACTTTTAGTGATTGGGGGTGGGGGGTTGGGGGGCAGACCAATATGGCTTAATGTGTTTAGGTGAAGTGGGGAGTGCTCAAGTCAAATGAAGAGTCTGCTGTGGATGAAGCCTCAACAACCTACTGCTAACCACAGTTGTGTGTTGTCCAGTTGAGTGTGTGCTTGTGTGGTTTTGTTGGTGTTTGGGTTGCTGTGTTTATGTGGGCTATGGTTGTGTGTTTTTTGTGTGTGTGTGTGTGTGCGCAAATGAGTTTGCTCTCCTGCTTACTTAATCTCCAGTCGGTGTGTTGAACCATGCCACTCATCACGGCTCTTCTGTTTGTCTGTCTGTGTGTCTGTCTGTCTGTGTGTGTGCATGGACGTGTGCTCTCCCTCCCTGTGCTTTTGTCAGGCCTTTGACCTGTTTGAACAACGCTACGCCGCTGTGAAAATCCATCAGCTCAACAAGAACTGGAGGGAGGAGAAGAAGGAGAACTACCACAAGTGTGTTTGTATTCTTGCACACTCACACACACACGCACACACACACACGCACAC
The DNA here is from genome assembly GCA_027481765.1 of Tenualosa thibaudeaui. Taxonomy (NCBI): domain Eukaryota; kingdom Metazoa; phylum Chordata; class Actinopteri; order Clupeiformes; family Clupeidae; genus Tenualosa; species Tenualosa thibaudeaui. Next base: position 6,991,233 of record JAIFZK010000071.1, read on the forward strand.
TCACACACAACAAGTGTGTTTGTATTCTTGCACACGCACACGCACACACACACGCACACTCACACACAACACTGTGTGTTGGCTGCTGTTTCACACACACAAAACAAATAAACACGCACACATTAACAAAAGTATACACAATAACGTGTACACTCACATTTTTTACACATACACATGCGCAAAAAACACACACATCACAATAATGTGTGCACTTACATGTTATTCTCACACACACACATCACTACACATGAAACCGTAGCTAATTTGAATGGGTTCATGTAGTGATCACAAACATACTATTAACTGCCATGGTTGTGGAAATATTTCATATTTTAGATAATAGATTTTGATCAGCTAATGGCTAGTGTTAAGACAGGTCGGATCTGTTGGCCCATCTATTTAGTATCTCGGTATCTCGCTGTTTCCTAGAAGAGAATGCCTCATTTGGTCGGGGGGGGGGGCGGGCGGGCGGGGCGCTGGGAATTTTTATGGCGTTCCCAAGATCACATTCATCTTTTCCCCTGCCAGTGGAGCATTACGGTGTGAGGCTGCTATTCCCATCCGTCTGTGAAATATCTAGATATGCAGTCTCTCTCTCTCTCTCTCTCTCTCTCTCTCTCTCTCTCTCTCTCTCTCTCTCTCTTATTCAGTCACCTCCAAATCCATCTGAGAAATATCTTGATATGCAGTCTTTGCTCTCTCTCTTACTCTGTTATTCAGTCACCTCCAAATCCATCTGAGAAATATCGAGATATTCTTTCCATCTCGCTCACACACACTAACTTACTCTGTTATTCAGTCACCTCCAAATCCATCTGAGAAATATGTAGATATTCTTTCCATCTCGCTCACACACATTCACTTGCACTCACACACACACACTAACTCACTCTGTTATTCAGTCACCTCCAGCTGTGTTGCTTCTCCTCCATCTGCTTCTCTTTACATCCATCTCTCCATCTCTCTTCTTCATTTGTAGAATTCTACATATCTCTTTCTCCCTCTCTTTCTCTTACTTCATGTTATGGCGCTCTCTCTTCCCTCTACTCTACCTATCCACCTTTAATTTTCGTGGATGGATGGATGGATGGTGGGATGGATGGATGGATAGATGGATGGATACTTTTAGTATCCTGTAGGAAATTCTGGTATCCTTAAACTTCCACAAAATGGCATACATACATTATAAAATGCAATGCAGATTGTGTATATATATCTTCCTTTACATTCTACTTCTTTCTCCTCTCCATGCCCATACTTCTCTCCTTCCACTATTTGTCTCCTCCTCTTCTCCTTTTCTCCCCATTTCTTAATCTCTCTCTCTGTCTCTCAAACCCCCTGTTCATCTCTCGTCTTAATCTCTGTGTCCTTCTCTCCCTCCCTCTCTTTAATCCCTCTATCCATGTCTCCCTGCCCTCATGTGTCTCTGTCTCTCTCTCTCTCTCTCTCTCTCTCTCATCTGTCCTCAGACACGCCTGCCGAGAGTACAGAATTCATAAGCAGCTGGATCATCCCAGAATAGTCAAGCTCTACGACTACTTCTCTCTGGACACCGACACGTGAGTCTTCACACACACACACACCACCCTTTAATTACTCACAACTCTATTAGACTTCGAGACTCGTCTCAACAGAGAGGTTAATATGCCTGATTAATTTCATCCAACAATCCGCAATTAAATACTACTCGTGTTTCAATCTAGCACTCTGTCGAATTACTTCTGTGCTGTGTCATTAATCCGCGTGTGTGTGTTTGCGCACATGCAAGCATTTTGTAATGTGTGTGTGTGTGTTTGTGTATGTGTTTAGGTTTTGTACAGTTTTGGAATACTGTGAAGGCAACGACTTGGACTTCTACTTGAAGCAGCACAAGCTGATGTCTGAGAAGGAGGCTCGCTCAATCGTTATGCAGATCGTCAACGCGCTACGCTACTTGAACGAGATCAAGCCACCCATCATCCACTATGACCTCAAGCCAGGTACATACCTGCACACCTGTACACCTGCACACAGTTATTACTCTAGGTGTGTTCACTTTGTGTGTTGTTGTGTTTTACCACTTATGTCACCCAATACAGGCCAATCATGTAAACATGACACACAAACGCATGTATACAAACATGCAAACATTTGCACGCACTCACATACAACCTACCCTACACTACCTTGCCAGGCTTACTCAGATATGTTGGTTTAAATCTGTACAACGTTTACAGGCCCAACCCTGTCATCTTCAGGTAGCAGGTGTTGGAACACACAGAACATTAGTCCTGCTCTGAACTAGCAGGGTTAAAAAATTTACACCCTGGTCAGAAATATTTAGATCTCTTTTTGACTTTATTTGCAACATCAATGAAGACTGTTACCAAAATGTCTGTTTCCCTTGCAGGGAATATTCTGCTGGTGGACGGCACGGCCTGTGGCGAGATCAAGATCACTGACTTCGGCCTGTCCAAGATCATGGACGACGACAACTACGGGGTGGACGGCATGGACCTGACGTCTCAGGGAGCTGGCACATACTGGTAAGTACAGATTTCTCAGCCCCAATAAACAGGGGATAACTGACCTCCTGAAGCTGACGGTGTTTCCTAGGAAGCTTCGCCTTTATGAACATAGCAATTATACCAGATAGGAATAGCAGTAATGTCCAGAATATAAGCAGCAAAATAAACTCCAGGTCAGTGTTTTATGCAAAAAATAAATAAATACAAAAAAAACTTGCAAATTGATTTTTATCTGTGTATTAACCACAGTTTACTCAAATGGTAACTTATTGGATCAGAATAAGATCAGGATATTATGAGATAGTTGAATGAAGAGGGGTCTCAACAAATTAATTTAGGCTGGTCTTGAACCTGGGTGCCCTTGGGTGGACATGACCCTAGTGTGGTATAAGATGCTGAATAGGGGTTCAGCAAAATCTGTTCACACATTAGGCCTATTCGACAACTTTAAATAGTAATTATGGGCCTCATTTACCAACCATTCTTCCGTTAAGTAAGTAATTAAGTAAGAAGTTAAGTAATTTGTTCTTAAAACCCACTTGCGCACTTTTCCAAGATGATTTGCATTCACTAATACAGATTTTTACATGGGACCCTGAGAGCAAATGTAAGAAAATTCGTATATATTGTAAAATGTGGCCCAATGACACAGGTTGTTTATAGCAAAATAGTCTTAAAGGTCTGCCCGTCAAGCAAGTAGTGTTCCGCATTTCTGTACCTTCTGAAGTTGCATATAGTTCTCAATTAATTTCAGGAAGCTAAGCAGAATACTCTGATTCCAGCTTCAACATGAGTATCTTCTGCTTTATGTCCTCAGTTATTGCTCACTAACTAAATATGTTTGGTAAGTGAACGCAAGCTACTTGTTCACATGGGGACAAATAGACCAGCAAGCACAAAGTGCCGCATGAGTCCAGCTGTATTTTCAATTTTTTTTTTTCTTTTTCCCCTTCTCCCTCCAGGTACTTGCCCCCCGAGTGTTTTGTGGTGGGGAAGGAGCCTCCTAAGATCTCCAACAAAGTAGATGTGTGGTCTGTGGGGGTCATCTTTTTCCAGTGTCTCTACGGGAGAAAGGTAACTGTTCAGTGCACCATATTATTAGTAAACCATATTATGAATGCGCACACTCACACACGCAAACAAGAATACTACGTTTGAGATCCTGCAATGTTCCTTGCTGACTGACTCCTCCTTCTCTAGCCGTTTGGCCATAACCAGTCTCAGCAGGACATTCTCCAGGAGAACACCATCCTCAAAGCCACTGAGGTCCAGTTCCCTGTCAAACCTGTGGCCAGCAATGAAGCCAAGGTGAGGGGCCCCTGTTACTGGATAGGTGTAGCCAGGGCTGGGCCTGCCCACTTGTCAGGCCCATCCAATCAGATGTCTTCTTTTGTTTGGTTGCCATACCCTGACGTACCAAAGGTAAAGGATGTGTACTGAAACATCCAATGTATTTTGGGCTTGGCCCACCCCTTTTTTTCTGTTACAGGGGGTCAGAGGTGTAAAATGAGGAATATTTGTTTAAGTGTTTTTGTTATGTTTGGATGGATGTTAACGGCTATTAATTCTGCGATGATCATGACTATATTAGCCTAGCACCGCTAGCCCTGCTTTGTTCAGGATAACTAATCTTAAAACATTACCTTAATAAAAGAAAACCTCAAGATACTTCAGAGTCATAATATGGGAAGGCACATTAAAGTTAAATATCCTTGGCAGATATTGATCTTATAATCTGTGTTATCTTAATAGTTCCGTGCACTTGTCGCTCAAAGCCTTAATTATGCTCACTCCTCAGTTGTACCCAGAATCCATCATGAGATGGACTTTAAAGTCCCCATCTCCACACTTTAGTAATCAGGAACCCTTGTGGTAAAGCAGAAGATAACAGCCACTAGAACACTCAGACTAGACACACTTTCTCAGCTGTTTTTCTCATTCTCTCTCCCTTTCTTTCTGTTTCTGTCCCCCCCCCCCCCCCCTCAGGCGTTTATCCGCCGTTGTCTGGCCTATAAGAAGGAGGACCGCTTTGACGTGCAGCAGCTGGGTAGCGACTCCTACCTGCTACCCCACATGAGGCGCTCCAGTTCCTCTGGCAACCTGCAGCTGGGCGGAACCTCTGCCTCTAGCCCTGCCTCCACCAGCATCATCTCCTACTGAGCACCTGCACTGATCCCCACCCACCATTATGCTCCAGACACACCCCCTCTGTTGAAGGCCACTCCCCCCACACACACCCCATGTACTAAAAAAAAATGTAGTACGAAAAAGATGGACAGAATAAAAGACTCTGAGAAAGAAAGACAAGAGAATTGGGGAGGGAGGGGGTGGAAGAGGAGAAGAAAAAGTGGGGTGAAGAAAGCAATGAGATGTGCTGCCCCAGTATCCAGAGGCCTGATGGGAAACGGTGATGATAATGATGGATTTCTGTTGGCGGGGGGGGGGGGCTGGGTGTAAAGGATTTTTGGTGTTGCCTTGTACATGGCCCAGGCATGTAAACACATGCTGGTGGTTCCCCAAGAGAAGAAGAGGTAGTTGACCTTGGTGAGGGACAAGTCATAGGTGAAACTGGATAGACTGAACTGATCAATGCTGATAATGGTAGACATGAATGAAGATGGTAAAGATGATGGAGGTGATTATTGATGAAGATTTGGCTACACAGAAGAGGGCCCAAGAGAAACATTGAATGGAACGTGGCCTTTTTTTGTTGTTTCTTTTTTTGTTGTTGTTTTATTTTCTCTCCAATGAAGATTCTGGTAGAGCACTGCTAACCTGTTCAACCCATCAAGTGACTAATGAAGTTGTTCCGAATGTGTAACAGCTTGCTGACGGGGTTGTGGAGAGCAGTCCCTGTGTCAGTTACAGCGGGGTGCCACAAGGGGGCACCAGCAGAAAACCTACCTGCATGGCTGTTCACTTTGAATTGGAGTCAGGTTAGGTCTGGTTCCATTGATCTGTTGAAGCATTGCTGGATGGCTTGTGACCCGTCAGAACTGAACTTGAGCTTGATCTAGTTCCAGATGGTTTGTGGCTGCCTTGGAAACGTCTCGAGGAATAATACAAATAATTTTGTGTAGATTCATGGTAGGTCTACAGCACAGGGGCGATCGCTCTTCTGTTTTAGAATTTCTTTTTCTATAAAAAGAGGGGAAAAAAGAAAATAAAACAGTCAGAAATCCAAGGGTATAGCTTTGTCATCATACATTTTTGTTCTTTGATGAGCAGGTTAGCCACAAGAATGTAATTTTTAGTGTACCCATCAGTGATTTAGTGTTGCCAGATTCCCAAGGTTACTTACTAATGTTGAATGCACAAAAATAACCAAATCTAGACAAGCCGCTATGTACAGAACCCTATGCAGGAAGAATAAACTCACAAAGAAAATGAAATTAAGATCTTGTAGAGATGTACCTGTATATTTGCTGTACAGAATCGTAATTTCAAATATCAAATAAAAAAAAAAACATTTCATTCTGTACAAAGGTTTATCTTTTCTTTCTTGCCTTTTTCCTTGTAAAGTCTTTTTTGTGTTTTTTTCCCCCTCTCCCTAGAGTGTTTTTTTTTTTTTTTTTTTTTTGGCTGCTTTTGATGTTGCTCTTTTTAAGGAAAAAAGGCTGTATGATCTTTGGGTACAAATTGTACAGTTCTGTTAAAAGAATTAATGACAATAAATGCCAGGAAGTAACTTGACACCAGACCACCGTGTTGCTTTTCTGTTTTTCTGCAAGGTTGTCCGATGGGAAATTGACGAGCACGTTTATTGGTCTCTCATTGAATTGTTGGAGTGTCACAGTGGAAATCAGGTCTATCGGGTGTATGTTATAAAATAAATTCTTCTCTATGTAACACTTACTGCCATGGACTGAAAGCCAGTGGAGAATCTTTTTATATTTGGGAAGCCAGACAAAACAGTTAGGAGCCCTTTTTGAATTTTTTTCATTGGAAGCAGCCATGTTTGATGTTGATCCTTCATTTAACACAATACTTGATCTACAGCAACATAAACTGTCAAGTCAGAGCCCAACACAATATATGGATTGAAATTTATTATACGAATGATTTAACAGATACTCTCCTCACACAAAGTATCGAGTTTCCAGCACAGTCCAGCTCCATCCTCTCACGAACCGCCTGTGTAACCTGAATATCCGTAACAGCCTTATCCTGTTGATCAGAGAACCTCTGGGTGAGAGACCCCAGTGGTCCTGCAGAAATATTATCTGTTCTTACTGACTTGTCCTGAGTCCACAGGATTGTCCTCCATCTCCTGTCCTATTCTTGATAAACACAAATGATACAAAATATCACAGCAAAGATGTCTCACTCAACAGTTTGCCATTGGCAGGTCCATGACCAAGAAGGCAACTCGGACATTTATTTTGTGCAAGACTATGGAAGTATTATGCAACTTCCGAATGATAAATTGTTTTCCCTCCACCATGAGACTAAAATGATCAGGTCAAAATACAAAAAAGACAATATAATAACATGGTTGATCCCCCCGACCCCAACATGCTTGATTTTCTATATAGCTCGTCACCGGTTAACAAGACTTCGTCGTCTCTCTGACGGGAGACAGAAGACGGGACAACCTCGTTATGACGTCATTCGGTTCTGAACATAGAAACTTATGTTATGTATCCTTTTGTGCGTCTTATCCCATATTATGACGCAGATTCCGAATGTTTACATGAATTTTCCACGTTCACTCAGTTGTAAACCTAACATACTAGGAGACGGTCGACCTTTTTATTGTTTGGCTTGCGTTAATTACCACTGCGTTCAGGGCTGCCTTTTTTTTCAGACGGCACTGTCAGGCGTTGGACTTTTGCGCCACCTGCTGTATTTGCCTTGGATTTTCACCCAAGTCCTTTGGGGACCATGGGAACCACTGGAGTTTGCCATTTTATGACTCTCTCCGAGTGTGTAAGTCATATATTTTTTTTCTCTAGCTCCATTTAATCCATCTCCATCGATAGTAACTGTGAAGAAATTGTCAGAATTAACTCTGGATACTTGTAATAATGGCAATGTATTTTTCTAATAATATTTAAGCATTAGAAAGAATGTCTTAATGTCATAATTTTGGTAGGACTATCTGTCAAACAAAATGATAAACCTAGGTGTCATAGTTCATTCTGCCTATGTCTTTGCAGCTGGCCTTTCTGGCAATCCTGACTCTACTGCTCTTCCTGTTGAAAATCGCAATTAGGCCTAGTGTGAGTTTTGTGTGGAGTTGTTGATCCACTGAGCATCACAAGTAATATACAACCACTGAACCACAGGTCTTCTGTCTGTCTTCATTTGGTGAAATGAACGTGGTCAATCTAACAAATATTTATTTTTCCATAGGGCTTACTGAAAGGATACAATGGTATGTTTTATGTCTGTAACATAGGGCTACTCTGGAACATCTCACTTGAATACTTTATAGCTGTTTGTGTTTGTTTACTGCATGATTGTATATTAAAATCCTGCTTTATCTGTTCTCCAGACGTCGGATCAGAACTGGATGAAAAAGTGCTTCAACTCTTTGAACAGAGATATGCAGAAAAAATAGCAGAGCTGAATTTGGAGGCAGGTTGAAAGGAGAAAAAAGTATAACTCTGTGTCTTTGTGCGACCTAATTATTGAGTGACATATGAGGTGCCTTATTGTTGGGGTGTGTTGAGCCTGACAGGCTACATAGTGTGTCCACTGAGTATCATCTCCATCTCATAACCAAGCTTGACCTATAATCTATTCAGAACAAAAAACTACAAGAACAGTTCCAAAACTGTATGGATTCTCAGTGCTGCACAGACCAGAACAAGGAACTGAAGGTGAAGAGTGCTTTAATCATTTATTCAATTTAATTTAATTTAATATAATATATTTGTTAATAAACTATTGGGATGACATCAGGATGAACACTGTGATTGTACGCTTGCTTATGTTCTCCAGGAAATCAACACTGTCTTGGAGGGAGAGAACAAGGACATGAGGGAGAAAATCAAACTTCTTCATGAATGCATATTGCAGGAACAGGAAAATAACAGTGGACTGAAGAAAATGGTGAGTTTGTTTTGTCTTGTGTTTTTCACATTTTTACCCCTAATTCATTGCCCACATGTAGGGAAGTACCAGTGCACTGTTGCATTGTTGAATCGTAATGCAATTTAAGTATTAAAGATGAATAGTGTATTTACACATTTTATATCAATTCTAGATGGAAATCTGCCAGATGGAGAATACATCATTGAGGGACCAGGTTCATAAAGTAAGTTTCCGTTGATATTAGCAAAAGACTGCATGTACTGTGTCTCTTGAACATCAGTGCTGTTGAACCTACAGTAACATGGTGTTTTGATGTGTCAATAGGTTACAATGCACCTACAGGTTGAGAGGCAACTTGGGGAGACCAAACTCCTGACATTTGTGAAAAAGGTGCCAGTTGGAGAGGACAAACTGACGGCTCTCGAGCAAAAGGTCCTCAAACTGGAGAAAGATCTGGAAGATAAAGAAGAGTCCTCCAGGATGCGGGTGAGCCTCCTCACAAGATTCTGATAAAAACAAGAGTTGGGAGCAATCTGTGCTTTTGAAGAGGCAAACAGATATATAATGCACAGTAACAGATTAACAGATTATAATGCAGCTATATGTTTCTGCTGTTAATAAATTATTTGTATTAACAGATGGCATCGCTGGAAAAAACAGCACACAATAGACTGGTATGAATTTTTGATATACCGTTATGTGATGCCATTTAGGTATGATCATGCATTTTAAGTCGGTAGTTAGTTATTGTTTACAATCTTTTTGTTGACACAGATGAAGGCCTCAGCTCTGGAGCGTGAACTATTGGACAAGAAGGCAGAGGTGTTCTTTCTACATCACAGGTAGACTATCTCACAATTAAAATTCCTATAAATCTGTTAACTTAAATTATGAGCATGCAAAGAGCATCTAACAAAGTGTCACATGCACACACTAAAGTGTGTGGGAGCATTGTGCTGACATATTGCTGACCTGACCCACAGGATCTGGTTCATAATGTTAAATTAGTCTGGTTGGCTAGTTATTCAGTTAGCTCAGACTTAGCACTGTTTGCTCATTTAAAAGGAAAAATCTGGCCATTTTTAACCCATAGTCCATAGTTTTTTGAGGTCACCGATTGTAGTCAGTGGCAAAAAGAACTAGAAAATTTGGTACATTATAGACCAAACAGTGGACCAACAGCTGAGCCTAAGTCAACTTGCCCCCATAAGAGTTGGTTTATAATTTGGTCTGTGTAGCACCAAATTTTGTAATTCTTTTCCCTTCTGACAGCACCCTGTGACCTCTAACAACAGGGCAATGGGTAAAAAATGGCAGGAGTTCGACTTTAAATTAGGGCTCTAAACCTCAAGGCATGGGAATATAATATAAGATGCAAAGATAAAGTCTAGGTATATGTCCTCTTCTGCCCATGCAGGCTTATGGACTTCATGAACTTGGTGGCTGTGCTGAGGGGAACCAAATTTGTCCCTTTGCCTCTCTACCCGCATAACCAGAGACCCATCCTCAAAAGAGGTGAGTGTTACAAGTGTTTTATTTCCACTCTTGCATTATAGCGTGCTGATTCCACTGTGATCTGTAGCCCAACTCTGGACACGTCAGTATTTTATTTTTCAGCCCTCTCACCTCCTTGGTTTCCATTCACAGATGCCTTAGGAACAAATGAACTTGTCCCAGAGCTGGACTCCAGAATAGCACCAGTCAACCAGGCCAGCTTCTACCTCTGAAGACAACAGAATCCACCCCCCCCCCCCACACACACACACACACACACATTCCCTCCACCTATGTGGAGGCTTCCAGAGAACATTATTCTATATTTCAGATTAAATCATTTTATTAACCCCACGTGTGATTCTATATGATGTGGCATATGGTGAAGAGGGAATTTTTCACTCTGAATGCTCAGATATGTTTGAGTGTATCATTCTGAATACCCATTTGCATTCTCTGTTACTTTCCATATTATTTACAAGGTGGTCTAAATCACTTGCACACACACACACACACACACACACACACACACACACATGCATTCATGTACACACACCCATACTCTGAAAGAAGTACATGAGATTAGGCTTGTTTGTGGCAACCTGGCTGCAGTTGCGTGCAGTTGTCTGTACACAGAGATGCATTCTGGGTTATATGCAATGCATGCTGGTAAGACACCATGTCCTAGGTCGACCTGAGATCTACAAAAGTTGTTATGATGTCACCAAGATGCGTCACATCACTGAAAACTTGCAGTCAGATCTGGGAGGGGGATTGGGTCTTGATCAGATATCTGCCAGCCTGATCTGCCATGTGCACTTCCATTGTTATACTGTAAAGACCATTGCATAGTTGTTCTGGTAAATTGGCAAATTCCAGATTAGTTGGAATTTCAAACGTTTATGTGGAATTATATCCTATAACAAAAGAGATTATTAGTAAACAATTGACTAGTTTTTTTCTGCAAATCTAACAAGAAATAGCCCAGCACAATACAGTACATAGCCACTTTCAAAGTAATATCGCAGCTGGTTAAACTTTGAGAAGTTAGGCATGAAAAAGTAGCCTATGTTAGCCTGTCATAGACATCCCAAACCTCTTCCTATAATCTTATTTTTGTTGTATCAGGCCTAGGGCCATCTTAAGCCCACCTTTTCACACAGTCTGCCACAAGATCTACACATTCAAAACATCCTGCCTCGATGCAGCATCGGTGCAGAAATGTCATGTCCTGATGCGTCTAACTAGATAACGCCAGCAATGCAGTGAAAATGGGAGAGCTCGGTTTCAGTAGATAAACTACTGAGACGTTATGTGTGTGTTTCTACCCTGAACTCCATAAACCCCTCCTTTCCACTAAATCCATCTCCACCAACTTCCATTCTCATTTGACTGACTTATTCCTCCATAGTCTCCATTCAAGTGCATATATCAGAAGCAGCATGTCTCCTGTTGTTATTCAAGACCAAGGCTGTCACATTAGATTCTTAGAGCTAATTCACATCGCAGTCGACGCCTATGTGGGCCAGCCGTGGTGTTTTCAGTTTGAAATGGATGTTAACAGATTAGACACTACACAAAGTAATGTGATTTGTGTCAGTAAGGAAGATGCTATTTGAAAAGGGCCGATTCTTTAGTCCCTGAGGTGCTCTGATGACCGTCATCACGTTCGAGAAGGAAGGAAGAAGGAAGCCAATTGAATAGACCTAGCTTACATTATTTGGAGGGATAATAATTGAATTCTCTACTTGTGTTGACCTCTACTCAAGAAGCAAATTGGGGGAAAAACAATGCTTTGTGTGAGATTTTTAGAGGAAGATGGCTTTAAGAGGAGAATGACTGATAAAAGCTGTCATAGCATGGCCTATAGCATTAGCTATGTCCATAGCCATGGGACGGGAAATGTGAGATGCAATATTACAATGAACTGCAAACTTTTATTGCATCACTTAGTGTTGTAATAATTGAGTCTAGTCTTGGACAGGTCTCGAGACCATTTTCTGCTTTCTTGGTCTTATCTCAGACTCTTTCAACAGTGTTTTTGTATGCTAATATTCACAAAATACCCATTATTACAAATCAGTTTACATATCAATCACAGAGTGAAGACTTGAGCAGCCAGCCATCATAATCACATCCAGATGAGTGCAGAGTATACCTCCTAGCTGTGTAGTTTACACAACAATAAAGAAGTTGATGTGATTAATAATTAAAAACCTGTTTAAAAAGTACCAACTCAAACATTTTCTGTACAATCAGGTTTGCTGTCTTGTGTGAATCGTATGAATTGTAATTTCAATTCAACCAGAAAGACTCAAGAGGCATAAAGAACATTAACTTAAATATTTTATTCAAAAGAACTGCGGTGAAATTCATTCACAGAAAAGAAAAGTCTTTGACATAGGCTCCGTCTTCAGTCCAGCTAAAAAGAAAATGTGTAGACACGACGAGACGGCCCTGGACCAGAGGACTGGGACCAAACTGATGGTGGTTGAGGAGGGAGGTAAATCGTCTCCTTGTCACGACCAGCTCCACCTCCTAGCTGTGGTTCCCCGCCCCCCTGGCTGATTAGGTCACACCTGCACCTACTCTCCTCGTCAGCCACCACCTTAAAAGCCATGGCTGGAGTATCAGTCTTTGCCAGATTCTTGCCCTATTACCTGCTTCTTGGCTTCACTCTGGTATCACAAGCTGCACTTTTTCTTTTGTGACCCCTTGCCCGTTTTTGGACCCTGGATTCTGCCTGGCCCTGCCTGTACCTCCGCTGTGAACATTTCACTTCTACTTTGAATTTTTGTGCTTTTTATGTTTTTGCCTGGGTGACCAGTTGCCCCTAAAACTCCTGTGTGTTTTTGAAAAAGAGTAAACGATTAACTCGCATTTTGTGTCAAAGTCTGCTTTTGGGTTCAGGGCCCTGACACTCCTGAAAGCAGCTAAGAGGATATGTAAGCCATCTTATGGCAAGAGTAGATGCTGATTGGACGAGAGAGAATAGTATGAATGAATGATGTAGCCTTTGAGTCTTTCTGGTAGAACTTTCACTGGCGCTTCCATATACACAGTTTTCCTCTGTCTCTATGTCATGAGGAAGGGCTCCAGGGCCCCTGTTCTCCATCTGCTTGACTCTCATGGTGTCTCCATCTCTTCTCAGCGCCCCTTCCTTCTGGTCCTTAGATACACCAAATTCACAGCAGAGACCATTGCCAGCAGCCCACAACACATCAGAGAAGCATAGGCTACGTAGAAGGAAGAGTCGATGCCGTAAGGATCCTTGTAATTTAGATGAATGATAGTTGCGTAGCATGTTTCGTATACTATTTTTGTGCACGTATACACACCACTGTCTTCAGCTGTGGGGTTGGATGTGACTAAAGAAGATAAAGAATCTGATGTGTTCACTCTGCCTCTCAGATCCTCAGGTAAAAGCACAGCTCTCTCCTTGGAGTCCAGAATCAACTCTTCTGTGTCAGCATCTTTCTGACGATACCACTGGATCCTGCTTTTATTAGCTGGTGAGCAATCAAGGTTAATTGTTTCATTGTTGGAAAATATGGCAGTCACGTTCAAATCAAGGCAAATTAGAACATAATATCGATGTATTACGTTCTGGCAAGTACAATCGTAGGAGCCACATTGATGTTTTTTGATGTCTCCTGTCAAGCTGCCGTTCAACATGTACATCTCCTTTTCCTGCTGAGTCTCATTGTGAGGAAACTGAGAGGGGTCCTCAGACACAACAGTGACATAAACACTGGGAGTTACCCAGTGGACCTAATGGTCTGGACACATATCTGTGACATCACATGAAAGAGAAACTGGGCCTCCATGTCCCTCCATGGGAAGATAAGTCCTTTTCCAAATAATCAGTGCAATTCTAAGGCTCTGACACTGTCGTTTGTAAAAGACTAGACACTTGTAATAATCACAAAAATCCTTTTGATTTATATCATGGAGGATGAATTGTTAGTTGTTAGATAAATTGTTAATATCAAGTCTAATATCAGTCTTTCCTTCAAGTCCTCAGGAAGTATCTCAGTGGATGAGTTGGTGTCCAAAACCAGACTTTTTGGCCAGGCAGTATTGTCTCTTGGGAGACAATTTGTCTCTGACCTGTATAAGTGAATTGTTGCTGCCTCTCGCTCTTCTGAATCTGATCCACACAAGTGAACGCTACTGTGAAGCTTTGCCTCAATAAAAAACCTTCCCATTTAGAACAGCAAACCAAGGAGTAGTTCCTCTTCACTGTGATGTTTTCATTCATCCAGGATTCCAACCGGTACTCGTTACTATCAGAGGCGTTGATGAAATATAGGTCGAAATGTGGTGCAAATGTACTGCTACCAAAATAACTGATAAAATGCCCACTTGAATATGATGTATCAGACTGAGAAGTGTTGAGTAGAAGCATGTCTCCATCTGTAGTAATCCTGTACAACACATAGTAATCAGCAGACTCCAGACCCTGTGTATGAATCCAGCCAACTTCTTCAGGTGCTGCAAAGACCAATGAATCTGGATTCTTGTAACCGTTTCCTCTGCTGAAGAGGATCAACAGTAAAAACTGGAGCAGTCCTTCCACTTCCATATTGTGACTCTCAATCTACTACTCTACTAACTACTGCTCTAAGTAATGCTCACACACATTTTAAACCTCCTCGTTCTGACACACAGCGATAAACCCTGTGATTAATATCTCTAACTTGTTTAGGCCTCAGCTCAGCAAGTACAAATACAATGATGCTTTGTGAGATTGCTTTAAAAGGAATAGTGGTTGATGTTTATCACAGATGTAACATGTCCGCAGCCATGGGGTTGAGCAGTATATTAAGGTTGTTGAGCTTATAGAGGTGTATTACAGAACTGTGATTGGATTTTCAACTGAAGCAATGACAACAGTAGTGCTGTAGAGAGTAGAACTTCTTCATTGAGACTGGTCTGTGCAAACATCCTTACATCTTTCCCCTCATGTCAACAACAAAAAGTGCAATACACAGGGAATTATTCTTCAAAGAGCGTAACAGAAATGAAGAGTGCAGTCTCCAAGAACTTCCATCTCATCCAACAACCCTTCCCTACACCCCACCCTACCCCTTTCCTTCCACAGAATAATAAACTAATCAGAGTAAAAGAGTAAAATAGATTATTGACATGAAGTTTGAAGCGTCTTTTAGCGTTTATTCAAGAGACATTTTATTTTGCCAAATATTTACAGTGACAGAAAATTTTCATGAACGCATTGTTTCATAGTAGCCAACTCATGTACTTAGGAAAAGCTTATTTAATTATCTGAATTATCTGCCATATCAACCAGTATCACAATATTAATACAACACGATATCAACTGTTATAATCTCTTCTTTTGTTATAATTGCAAAACATGAAAAAGATTTTCAGTGGACAAGTAGTTCCATATACTGTGAAGTGAGCTTTCTGTTGAGTCTTAACAGGTGAGACTAAATGATATGATCAACACACAGTTTCATAATCGTAACAATCATGTAAGAAAAGGCACAGAAATAAACAGTAAATGCATTGTTATATATGGCAAATAACACGCATCAACAGGGTATACCTTCAAAATCATGTTATTTAGACTATTCAGAAATGATTTAGAAATGACGCCTGTGACCTGTGAAATAGAAAAGTTAATCTTTTAGCTTTTTATGAAGATCTGATTTTTTTTTCACAAACATTGCAGTGTGAAAAATGTTTCAAAACAGTTTAGTATTTGCTGTTTATCTTAAAAGAATGTACTTTTGTGGTTACTATAAACATTATTATAAACATGAAGTGGATGTTTAAGTGGATAAGTTCTCCACACAGGTAAAGAAGTGGTGTGGTGATAAAATCCTCACAACACGAAAGCCATAAAATGTGTGTTTAGAATACATTTCTTTATGCATGGTACACTAAATATACTATACAATAATGTTGCAGCTCAAAGTCTTTCATCTCTAACAAGTTATTTACATGAACAGGTGTCTAAAGACTAAAGTATTAGCTAATGTATCTGGGTTTAGATGCTGAGTTCTTCCATCTCTATGTCTTCAGGTAGGGCTCCATTTCCTCTGCTCAGCTGTTCTGGTGTCTCAGTGTCTCTCCTCATGTCTCCTGGGAGGCCTGATCTCTTCATCTGTTCCTCAGATACACCCTGCAGAGACCAAAGTCATACAGGACAATAGAGAGGCATAGGCTCTGTAGAAAGTAGTCAACACCATAAGGACTATAACGTAAGTGGACGATAGTCTCGGTACATGTGTGTTGTGTGAAGGTCCTCCTGCATGTGTACACGACACTGTCTTCTGCTGTGAGGTTGGAAATGACCAATGACTCAGTCTGTCTCTAAGATCATCAGGTAAAAGCACAGCTTTGTCCTCAGAGTCCAGAATCAGCTGCTTTTTATCATCAACTTTCTGATGATACGACAGGGTCCTGAATCCATAATCTGGTAAGCAGTCTAGTTTAACAGCTCCATTGTAGGGAAATGTGGCACTCACATTTAAAATGTTAAGGCAAACAGTGAAACGATGAACACAGAAGTATTGTCCTTCTTCATGATCTTTAACAGAGGGGATCATAAGGGAGTCGTCTCCTGTCAGGCTGCCATTCAACATGTACATCTCCTCCTCCTGGTGGTGGGTCTTAGAGTGTAGGGAGGAGTCCTCAGGCACAACAGTGACTTTACCACTGGGAGTTTTCCAGTAGAACTGATCTGGAGGTCTGTCAGTGACATTACAGTGAGAAGTCAGTTGCTCCCCAAGTCTTGGGTAGAGAGGAGTCATTTCCCACATCACATATTTTAAAAAGAGTTGACACTGGCCTTTGTCCAAAATCAGACACTCATAAAAATGACAAAAGTCCTCCTGTTTTATACCCTGTAGGATAACTGATGAACTATTAAGGTCAACTTTCAGTCTACCTCGCAGGTCATCAGGAAGTTCTCCATGGATGAATTCGTGTCCAAAACCAGCTCTTTCGACCAGAGAGCAGGGTCATGTAGGTATTGGAGCACTGAGTTGACCAACTGTTGTTTTAGTTTGGATTGGCAAGTAGATTTTCCTTCAGTATTGAAATAGGGAAGGGAAACTAGGCAACATTTAATGCTGTTTTTAGGTTAATTTACCTGTTTCGTGTTCACTTAGATGGCTCATTACGTGGTGAATAAAGGCTCTCTGGGCTTTATTATATTACAATTGTATTGGTGAGAGTTTCCGACATCTGTGTTAGTTTTTCATAAAACTAATCTCTAATTTCTTAATCTTCAGCTTCCTCAGCAAGGAAGTTGTCATCTTCGAGGTGTGTTTAGGGTTGGTATCATGTAAAATTGCCATGCCATGCATCCAGTTTCTGAAGAGAGGGGATCATGCTCTGCTTGGAATTTATGTTTCCTTCTATGAACTACAGCACCCCTGGGGCAGAAGCACTCATGAAGCTACCACCACCACGCTTGACTTTAGGAAAGAGACCTCCCTCCTCTATTCTTATTGAGAAACCTGAGAGGGGTCCTCAGACCCAACAGTGACATTACCGCTGGGAGTTTCCCAGTAGACCTGATGATGTGGTAACGTGTCTGTAACATTACATTGTGCGTGTGTGAGAGAGAGACAGTGTGTGAGTGAGAGAGAATTTGGCAGAATTAACTTTGAAAGCTAAATGTAAAAATAGAATTTTCCCCCCTCCTTTTGTCTATGGTGTATTAACAACCTACCACAGGGTGGCAGTAGAGTATGACAGCTTGTATTGTATTTGCTATTCTCTGCTGCTACAACACCTCTTTCTTGCTGTATTCAATCTCAGGATAATCTTTGGGAACCCGGTATCGAATTGCAACTCTCTCCTTATCCTCTTTTCTTCCACATCCTCATTATGGTGATAATGGTGGAAGTTTGCTGTAACACAAGCTAGGACTGTGCCAGTTTAAACTCAAACCGACACCGGGAGCTGATCAAGAAGTTCTGAGACGCCATCACAATAACTTTGTGGTTACCCATGATGCCTTTTTCCACTGTATTGGATTTAATCAACTTTGAACTGGAGGAACTCCTTTCTCAAGGTTTTCTCATCATATGCCACGGTTTCATCCTTGATAGAGTAGATCACAGCATCATTAGAACTCTTTTCCTGCATGAGTAGACACCCTGTGGCCTTAGAACAGCACTAAGACATCTAGAATTGGAAAATCACAACTGCTTATATGGGCATGATTATAATTCTCTTTATGTGAACACAACATAGGAGGTCAAAGTCTATCACCTTCTTTGGGAACCAGTGTAAGGAATCAAGGATATGAGAGATACTCATATTTTCTAGTCCTAGTGGGTGTGTCATGGCATTTTGTATTAGCTGTAGGTTTTTTAATACAGGTATTACTGCACCCTGAGAACATGGCATTACAATAATCAAGCCTGGAGGTAGCAAATGCATGTATTCATTTTTCCAGTCTCAAAAGATATGAACTTTTTAACCATAGCAATATTCCATAGGTGAAAAACGTTTTTTGAAATATGTTTTACATCACTATTCAGAGAATGTTAACTCAACAGGGTCCGTGTGCAGAACTACTGTTTTTCCTCCTACTGATGCTGTCAGAAATGGTTCATCATTGTTGTGACAGTTGGCACTGCTGATGAGGATCATCAGCAAAGATGGGACCACCCACCCCCCCAGCTCTATTCTGGTACTCTCACACTCACTATTGTGCTCAGTAATAATGCTCACAAACATTTTTAAAACCCCTCATTCTCACACATCCTAATGTTTGTATCTTGAACAGGCCTCGTCTAATTCAGGAGGTGCGTGAGAGGCGATATCATGCTTAACTAGAGATGACATTAACAGACATTGAGAGGAAAAACAACTGAATCAGATAGGGCGACATGTCTACAGCCATAGTGGTCAAGTAAAACATTTATGCTGTAAGTAAAATGTTTGTGGTGTCGTCTGTGCTTTTAAAGGTACACTGTGCAAGAATTTTAGATTAATTTACCAGCTTCATAGTCACTTTTATTTTTAAATGACTCATTACGGGCTGAATGAAGGCTCTCCCGGCTCCTCCTATGGTCTCTTGGTGAAATTTACCACAGTTACAAGACATGACAGTGTGGCCCTGCTAAAGCACAAAACAGACAATTACTCACATATGAGCCATGTTGTGTTTATTATTTTGTCAATCAATATAACTCTCCGAAAATTATCACTGGTTCTTCTACTTTAGTGTGTAAACAAATCCACATTGATGAGAATTTAGGATATTGGTTTAAGTTACAAACAACTATCATGAAGTGCTAAGCTGGTTGATCCTGCCAGGATCCCATGCTCCTCTGGAAAGTGCACATCAGGGCAAAGCCAGCTGACATGAAACAAACACATAATTAGACGGACAATAGAGACAGAGGGTGAGATAGTGGAGACGAGACAGGTGTGAATATTAAACATCCTCTCATTGTGGGTTGGGGGAATTGTAGTTATCACGAATTGATGAGGCTGTGGAATGTTGTTGCTATTTTTTCAAAAAGCTCAGAAAAAAAGTCACAGTTTTGCCTGGTATGCCTCTCTCTCTCTCTCACTCACTCACACACACACATACTGAGAGATGATGAATAGACAGTTCTGTCTGTGTTTCATTGCTTCTCCTGACACCTTCTGTCCCTGCCATCATCACTCCTTTCAGGGCCGTACACTTCCATCCACCCCCCAGATTTACACACACACACACACACACACACACACACACACACACACACACACACACACACACACACACACATTATCCTCTTTCTCAAACACACACATGCAAACAGGAAGGAGTGCCTGCATATATGACAACGTCCATATTGGATCTGTGCGTGTATGTGTGTTTTGCGTGTGTGTGCATGCGTTTTGCGTTTGTGTGTGTACATGCTTGCTTGTGTGTCTTTGTGCATGTAGATAGAGCAACATAGTATGTTACAATGGGAGCAAACGTGTTAGTTTTGGTCTGCATAAGTGGGAGTGTCACATAACGTCACAATATAAACTTTTCAATGATCTGTATGAGGGCTCGACTGGTCTGCATATAGGGGCATTTTCCACCCTCCCCCTTGCAAAAATGATGCAAATGGATCTGCAAGAGTTTTACTTGATTTGTTTTCTACATAGTAGTAACTTTGACATAAGCACAGGACCCATATGTGCACATTTGAACAACATGCATTCCAGCCAACAAAGATGGCAACTTAGTTAACTAAGCAACTTGGGGAAACCAAGCCCTGTTCAGTCTGAGTGGTTAGTCTGATGGCCCTGATTATGCCGTGCCACAGGTTTGAGGAGGGACATTATACAACCCAAATTGCCTGGTGGCTGGTTAGATCCTTTGACATGAACACAGCTTAAGAACAGACAGAGGTGGTAATGGTGGAACTCTCGGTTTGGATTGGCGAGCGTGCGGAGATTAACTACATGTTTCCTTTTTCACGTGTGTATGTTGGCCCTCTCCAAAGTCGAGCAGCTTTGGGGTTCAGTTTGTTGTGTTGTGTCTGGATAGTTTTCAAAGCAAACCATTCTAGTGGTGTACCATAGGCACAAACACAAATATATACCAGATGATCTTAAACCTAAACCTAAGTTTTACAAATTTAGCAGTCTGAATAAATAGCTGTGTTCACATAACAGCGGTCTCCTTAATCGCTTTACTGTGAGGATGAAACAGGCCGTGATAGACTTGCCATTACCTCTGAATGAAATGGTGTATTTCAATGAGAAATACAATTTGGTCAGATGCCTGCGATTCTCTCTCTCTTTCTCTCTCTCTCTCTCTGTGTGTGTGTATGTGTGTGCTTGTGTGTTTTATGGTTTTGAGAAAATCGAGTATAGGTTCCGGGAACCTTGGGTAAAGACTTGTGGAGGAAAAAAAACTGTCATTTATGGTCAACCTCAAAGCTCTGCATAGTGGTGGAAGAGTTACACCAGCTCTGGGCTTTTTTCCAACACACACAGACACATGCACGCACACACACACACACACACACACACACACACACACACACACACACACACACAGACACACACACACGCACATGCACACACAGACACACACGCACATGCACACACACACGCACATGTACACACACACACACACACACACACACACACAGACACACACGCACATGCACACACACACAGTCACACAGAGAGTGCGAGACAAAACTTACACACACACACACACATACATACACACACAGTCACACAGAGAGTGCAAGACAGAACTTACACACACACACACACACACACACACATACATACACACACAGTCACACAGAGAGTGCAAGACAGAACTTACACACATACACACACACACACACACACACACAAACACAGAGTAATGGTGCTACTCAGGCAATTCGCCGGAGCTTATTATTTCCACTGAGTGGCTGTAGACGCATTTGAAGTTTAATAATGCTTGTAATTGAAATAGATGGAGCCAGATGATGACTGCTGATGGGGACGAGAGGGACGAGAGATGCGTTTTTATTCCTCCTCCTCTTCTGGTTATCTGGACCGCCTTTCTTTGCCATTATGATTTCCTTTCGTTCTTTCTTTCTTTCTGCCTTTCTTTTTCTTTCGTCTCTGTCTTCTTTCATTTATTCTTTCTTTTGTTTCTTTCTCTCTTTCTCTCCTTTCTTTCATGTATTAGACCTTGATTACATTACTGTTGAGTCTCTGTGTCTATTTCTGTTATCTCTCAGTATTCATCCATGCATAGGGATTGTGTAGCCTGTATGGAATGCATATTAAAGTATTTCACAACATATACAATAAAACAATTCTTAGGTCAACCACATTTGACAAGCACCTTTGGATCGACTACCATATAATGTTATAGGACATTATTTTGGATATATTATGATGCTTAGCTAAAATCATGGACAAATTATAGTTTGGAATGGTATCTACTGATTTTTTTCCTGCATGACCCTTAGCAGTTGAGTTGGCAGTTGGGTTCTTCCTAGACTAACAAGGGAGTTTTTCTTTGCTTCTGTTTCTCTTGGGTGCTCCTTGCTGTAAAGCGCCATGAGGCAATACTATTGTAAAAGACACTGTATAAATACAAATATAATTTGTACATGCACACACACATTTTAACACACAGACACACACACAACATGTCCTGTACACAGTTCTATTTGGGTCTATAAAGCACAGTATCGACACTGAAGTTCTTCTATTATGATCAATAGCCACGTTATTGCAATAAATGTGACTACTGGCCCGTGACTGTCTGCAAAGAGACCCAATTAATGGCATCTGTGAATCAGCCAACCACCTTAATTTTCTATTCTAACCACCCACTCATACACTCTCTCTCTCTCTCTGTTACACACACACACACACACACACATACACTCTCTCTCTCTTTCTCTTTCACAGACACACGTGTGCGCGCGCGCACGCACACACACACACACACACATACACACACACACACACACACAAAAACACATGCACAGACCGCCCCCAGGCCCCACCACCTGCTAGCAAATGAGTCTGCTAATTATATGTGTGTTAAATGAAAAGACAGACCACATTATCAACTCCGACGGCACAAATAAGTCCCCGGGGAAAAATAACATTATGCTTTTCAGGAATTATGAGACTATAATGAACTCACTCCCTGGCTAATGACCTTTGCCAAAATCAAATCAAATGACTGTACATATAGTAGGCTATTTTCAACAATAGGGACAGGAATGCATAGTTTGTTGGGTGTTTAGTGGTGTGATGGAGGCAGAGGCTGGGTTAGTCTCAGCTAAGACAGTAAATGAGAGAGGAAAGAAAGGACCATAAAGGAACAAAGAACAGACCAATGTGGGGGGTGGGGGTAGTTAAATGTCCAGCACTCTGCTGCCACACACACACACATACACACACACACAGATCCTATTCATTGATTCATCACACTCCACAGTCTATGCAGGCATGCCCAAATGTATTATTTTTCTCTCTAATAAACACACACAGACACACACACACACACACACTTCAATTCTTTATTGTCATTATCCACACACATACAGACACCACAGACACACACACACACACACACACACACACATTCTTTCACTTATCAACAAAGAACTGCTTTTTTATTTTGATTTACAAAACTCATGAGACAGAGATCATTAGGTGGTTTAGCACGTGTATATTTGAATGTGTGTGTGTGTGTGTGGTGAGACTAACCCTTTAGGCCCTATCTAGGACAGACCCCCCACACACACACACACACATGTGAATTCACACAGACAGAGACACACACACATACACACACTTATCCACAGACACACACTCAGGCCTATGGAAATATCTCTATGGTCTAATAACTCTATGGCCTGAAGCACCCCCTGTACAGCAGGATTTTCATGGCTTTTTCTCTAAGCTTTGACATGGATGGAGATACTTGTCACAGACCCCTGTGCCACAGCACATACACACACACACATACACACACACACAGAAACATCAACTTTCACACTCTGCCACTTCACACACACAAAAAAACACTCCAGCAGTCCACACAAACAAAAAGTGTTAAGCTTAAACTTTATACCAGACAAGGACCCCTCGCTTCAAAGACACACAGTGCACTGCCTCTGTATTAACTAAAGTTTAACAGAGTTTTTTTTTCAGTTCATTTTTTAACAAGCAAGACTAGGGGAAACTCAGCAGAGCCATCAGGGTCCTCCTTTCTACAAGAGAAGCAGAGTGGTAATGTTGTCAGAGACCCAGACAGCATAAAGCCAGACAGGTGGTGCTGGGGGTGGAGGGGGTTAAAAGGGGGTTGGAGGAGGGGGTTTCGATAAAGCGCCTCCTAAATTGCTTTTGCTAGATTCAGGTTCCCCTTCAGTGACCACATCCATAAAGCTGTCTTGACCTGAAAGTACCTCTGTCTGACTGAACTCGCTCTCTCTCTGTGTGTGTGTGTGTGTGTGTGAGAGAGAGAGAGAGAGAGAGAGAGTGAGAACAGGAGAGAGGGTGGGTGGGGGGAGTGTGTATGGGGGAGTGGTGGTGAGGTCTGTGTGTGTGAGCCGTACAGACAGAAAGAGATAGATACCGAAATCACCTCAATGAATCAGCGCTTTTAGATTTTACGTGTCATTATCCCCATTTTGACGGTCTTTGGAACAGAAATATAGTAAGTTTGTGGTCTAATGTAGAATCCTAAAAGCTGGCTCAAATCAGTTAGAATGATCTCAGATGTTCTTCTAAGTTCCATTACTGCAAATGGCATTGCCATTTAAAAACAGAATGTTATATATAATACCACTAAAACAAGCTAAATGCTATAAATGTATATCATCAAAAAATATGTCTCAAGAAATGTTTCTCTTTACAAATGTTGTCATCATATAATTTTAAATGTTAGTTGTTATTATTTTGCAATTTACATTTGACTAGCACACAGCATACAAATAGCCAACAGATTCTTGTAACGATATGTTTATTTTTTTGGCCCCCTTCACTGAATATTGCAGTCACATATATTCTAATGTACAGTGTATACATTCATTCAATATGTGAATACACAATCTGTAAATCTCATCTCAGTATCTATTGTGCTTTTCATTTTAGAATCATCTTTCCCCAGCAGAAACAATTAGTACCACACACACATACGGTACATTCAATCCCCTACATTCAATAAATCCACTTAGAAGAGACGAAATGACACTTTCACCACATTGATTGCACTAAGGTTACAAGTGTCAGTACATAGAGCTCTACATAAGTATTTTACGTATTCAATATCAGACAATCTATACGAGAACTTGCATTTGAACAATAATGTCCATAAATGTTCACCTTCTTTGGTACACAAATACACATAATTTGCTCTAATAGATTAAACTATTCAAAAATGTCTTTTACGGTCATAGTCTTTCACAATATAAACTAAGAGGCTTTACAAATGGAGCAAAAATCTACATAGGTCCCATATATATTTGATATTGTTATAAATCTTGTTAAACATTTGCAGTGTAGTTATTGGAGTGTCTGATTCAAGTTTCCATTTTGGGAAAAAAAAGTTGGTCACAGAGTTGGGTACACTTGTATAACAATCTACACAGAATTTTGTATCTACACAGCTGTCCCATAATCTAACCAGCACTCTGTCAGATAGAGGTATATTCTGAAGTGTGCTCAAATGTATTAAACAGAAGCAATAGCACTAATAGCTTGCAAATTGTAAAATTGTTTGATGTAAACAATCACCATTTGTCCTCCGACTGTTTGTGTGCTTCCATGCAAAAGTTCACACTGAACTCAAAGCAAACAAAAACACTGGCAGATGTTTGCGCCTCTTGCTCTGACATCGGACAAATCTGGTCCAGATGCAGCCGCAGAGCATTCTGGGAAGGGAGACGTAGCCTACTTGTAACACTGACGGCAGATACAGCACAAGCAACACGACATTCCCCTCGTCCAAACAGCAGAGGCTTGGGCGGAGGGCGACAACAGTTCTCCCATGGTGCATATGGTTTCAATGTTCCAGTAGGAGCCACGTACGACGCAACGCAACAACAACAGTGTGGACAATACATAACAAACATGTCAATAACGCTTCTCTGTTAGATTCCTTCTTTCCTGTGATTGTATGTGTGCCATGTGGAGAGTTTAGGGAACTTCACAATTCAAACAACTCAGCCAAAGACTTAACAACTATGCGCTATTTACACTTAGTAGAAATCAGTGATTGAATTGCTCCATCTCACTGCCATTCCTACATTCAATACTGCTTATTTATTACAGCTGAATCCATGTTAATGCTGTGAGATGGTCACAGTCTCAACGCCTTCAGAGGACACCATAGGGCAGGTTAAAACTGTGACATTCGTGTGGCTAAACAAATAACAGACAAATGTACAATAGTTATGTGTGCAATTTAGCAAAATAACATTATCATCATCTGACACAATTGGACAGCCTGTTTTACTGATAACGTATTGCACTGAGCTCATTTGAAATAATTGTGCAGTGGTTTTGGATGACTAGTCCCTTGGGGATCACGACACCAGAGTGCCTTGGGTTATCTACCAGACTACAAAACTTGACATCAAACTTGCATGACAAAGTAAGTTCTTTTAGACAAGGCCTTTGTGCTACACACGTCTGTGTATATTCTCTACTTCCTTCTGCCTAATGGTTAAATGACAGTTAAATGATGTAATTTACTTGTTGAAACCTTGAGATTTTGCCTCTAAACTTGGCAAACAACCTGAAAACAAACAACAAAAAAACAGTCAACAAATAAATACATAAAATGAATTCTCTGTTGAGCTCAATACTCTTTCAAGTCTTTGCCTCTCATCAAAACAGTCTCTGAGTGAACATTACAATAAGTTATACAAGTTGTGTAGCGTTCGAGTCTTTGTCTTTATGACAAAGTGAATATGAGGGTAGGAATGCTGAAGTATGTTAAGTTATTTCAACAATATTAAAACAAAAGGAAACCTTGCTGCTGGGGGTTTTATAAATCGTGTCCCAGTCTCTCAATCTCGTCGATGAGAAAGTCAATGTCAGAGTGAGTAGCTGCTGGGTTGGAGACCACCATGCGGAAGAAGTTGACCTTGTTGCCTTGTGGCTGGTAACCCACCATAGTGGTGCCTGACTCCATCATCAGTGCCTTGATCTTGGGTGCCACCTGCCAGAGAGAGAGAGAGAGAGAGAGAGAGTGTGTGTGTGTGTGTGTGTGTGTGTGTGTGTGAAAAAGACAGAGATTATCAGATTATTATTATTTTCCTATCAGACTAATTGCATTTAACTGCAGTATCTGGTGAAATGAGATTGGTACACAAAAGAGAGAACATCCCCAATCAGAAAGGCGCTCACTGCGGTACCTTGTGCAGTCTCTGCCTGCGCTCCTCGCCATCAGGCATGCTTCTCAGACTGGGTGGAATGTACCAAAAACACACGTTGGTGTGCTGGGGCTACGGAGACACAGGAAGAAAGGGAGAGAGAGAGCAATGAGGGCAATGAGCTGGAAAGAACAGTGTTTTAACTGATGGTGTGTTTGTGTGAATGTGTGTGTCCCAGCAAAAGAGAGGCAGAAAGTGTGTGTGTGTGGGGGGGGGGGGGCATGTGTGTGCACACAGTAGTGAGAGAGTAGATGGTTGATGTATGTTATCTCATTACTAATGAGAATCAACTGCTTAAAATCTCTGCACAGGCTCTTCTCTCAGTTTCCTGCTCTGTACCATGATAGCGGGCACGTTGTCTGTTCAAAATCCCATTTTGCACTTGACTAAGTTTTCATGTTCATCAGATAGCCTCCCTCTACTCTTTCTGCTGGTCTACTTCCAAAATGAACTCGCCGTAGAGAAGCCAGCAGCAAGAGTAGGGGCGAATTCAGGTCTTATCCTTATAGGAAAGCTCCGGCCATGTTCATCCCACAGTCACAGCCATATTGTTACTGAGTGCTGTCAGCAGGTAATATCTGGTACATCGTAGACCAAATAGCAAATTGGCCCTAAAGCTAACTAATGGGGCAAAAATACTCAGCTGTTTTCTTCTATGTTGTATCTTTTTTTCTTGTTCTTTACTCCAAAATAATGCTCTTTGGTCTATGGTGATAATATAGAAATGCTGCTAGCTAATACTACCTAGAAGAAAACACTGCTGCTTGTCAAATCAGCTCTTTTGGATTCACACCAAAAGGTACTAAAGCTGTAAAATCATCAGAAGTAATTTGCCTTCTATTGACCAACTAGAGCAATTAACAAAAAAGTTAAAAACAGCTTAACTTCATGCAACTTAGGTATGATGCGCCTCGGCTGTAGATGTTAAGACAATGGTCACATCATGATGGGGCGATGGTGGTGCAGGTGGTCGAGGTGCCTTTCGGCAACCGGAAGGTTGTTGGTTCCCCACTCCGCCTGACCGCATGAAAATGTCCTTGAGCAAGATGCTGAACCCCAAATTGCTTCCTGTGAGCAGGCTAGCACATTGCATGGCAGCCTCTACCACTGGTGTGTGAATAGGTGAATATGAGGCATTGGTTGTAAAGCGTTTGAGCAAACACATATGTTAGCAGCGATTTTTCAATGAGATTCTTCAGTGGTTTTACAATGTTAGTAACTCTTAGTGTTTGAGGTCAACAGTGTCTTTTTCTCCAAAAGGATCTTTAGGAGTTTAATTCAATTATATTTTTGTGAGATCAAGACTGATTTAACAGTAACATTTTCATTTGAGTGAATATCATGAAATCTCTGCCTTAGAGGAAGATATTCTAACGCACAAGGAATAAGCAACACAGTAGGGGAAAGAGACAGGTAAAGTCGATATGACTGATCAACTGATCTAAAAAATAATAAAAATAAAAAACTAATAAAAATACTGAAGGCATGTATAATAGGGAGCCTATAATCTTGAACCCAACACTGAACACCCCTGAGCGAAGTCTCACCTCTCCCTCAAAGACCATCTCGTAGCCCTGGCGGATCCTGATCTTGTTGTAGAGGTATGCAGAGAGCTCCAGACACCGGTCTATGTGTCTCTCAAAGCCCTCTGTTCCCTGGTGGAGAGAGAGAGAAACTTGGGTTAGCTGATCAGGGGCCTACAGTTTGAGACAACCTGCAATCATGACTGTATGTGAGGATGATGTATGTCAGGCTGCTAGTCTCACTAAACAACTATCAATAGTGAGACAAACCAGCAGAGAAGGCCCTAACCTGGATTACAAATGAAAAAGCAGATCAATGCATACACACACACACACACACACAGGTATACACAAACACATATACACATGCACATCTCTCTCTCTCTTAAGGCCTCAGTTATATACAAAATGTCTTAACTGCAACCAGCAGCACCATAAACACAAATTTAACAGGGAATGTGTGATGTCATGCATAGTATTTCCATGTATCCAAGGCTTTCTTTTTTTATAACACAGGAACGGGTGTCATGGTTTGATATAACTGTGGTTTACACACAGACCCACACTGATCTGCCAAGAAACTTATTTTTCTCTCTCTGTCTCTCTCTCTCTCTCTCTCTCTAACACACACACCTTTGCCTTCCACATGAGCCAGAACTTGAAGATGTCCACATGCCGTCCACACTGGATGGCCTTGTCCCCTGTATCGTAAGTCACGTCGTACTGTTTGTCTGGCTGGAACAGGTAGCCAGCACACATGGAGTTGCAGCCCTGCAGCAGACCCTGCTTAACAAAGACAACACAAAACAATATCACTTCACCAGTCATTGAAACACATTACCAAACATCACATGATAAATAAAGTAGTAAAAAAACTACATTTACTTAATCTCATCACCAAATAACATTGCATTACAAAACATCACACCATCAAATAGATATAGGCAATTCCACACAAACTGTCACATCCATATCGGCAACAAAATGCCATGGCATTTGTACGATGCAAATGATTATGTGAAAAGTTTCATAAAATTTGTTCTACAACCAAGAAGAGTGATTGCTCAAATTTTATGTAATCATCAATCACATCATACCATACCATGACATTTTGTTGGTGTTATAGACGTGACAGTTCTGCATGGAATTTCCCATAGATAGATAGATAGATAGAGCCAAAGTGAAGAGTGGTTTTCTCACCCTCTCTCGGACTAGTATGGCGGAACACTGCAGAGGGACTCCCATCATCTTATGTGGATTCCACGTCACTGAGTTGGCCCTGCAGGATGACAGAGGTCAGTAGATGATGTTTAGATGTCTGCATGAAAAGTTATAAATGCAGAACAACAATGTGTATGTGCCTGTGTACACACGTGGGTGAACGTGTGTGTGTGTGTGTGTGTGTGTGTGTGTGCTTATATCACTTTACCTCTCAATGCCACTGAGTTTGTGCCTGTGCTTTCTGGACATGAGTAGCCCTCCTCCCCAGGCTCCCTATATATCAACAACAGCACCACCACAAATTACACATCAGACAGATACTGTAGAGCTGTGTAGATTATACACTCATATCTAGCACTATAAATGCTAGAGGTGCAGTGGTGTAGATACATGTAATTGTAGAAATAGAAATCGGTGTAGTCATAGAGATAGTTCAACTTTTCTGCCTTACGTCCACATGTAGCCACATGTTGTACTTCTCACAGATGTCGGCAATCTCATTGATGGGATCAAAAGCACCATACACTGTAGAGCCCGCTGTGGCGTTGACAAACATAGGCACATATCCCTGCAGAATCAATAGGACAAATTCTGTATTTGTCAGAGAGAAGAGATTCTGAGTCAACATGGACATGCAGCCATGGATATAAATTATGTTCTAATTGTTTTTATATTTTTATATAGTACAGCTTTCCATAGCATGAAATGTGTATGGTTGTTAGCCATGTCTCTGTCTTATATTGAGATATGACGAACTGGCATTTTATCTACAGTATGTGTGTTTTCTAGCCTGGCGCAAACAATTTTACGTCGTTTCACTTTGTGCAAAGCGTCTGGGGTCCTCAACTGTCTGCATTTCCTTCCTCATGGGCAGATACTTTCTGTGAACTATAAAACTATTGGGCATGCCAGAGCTGTCCGCTGATTGGTCAGCCAAAAGTTTGCAGAAGGAAACCTAAGTCTTTGGAGAGATGCCTGACGCTGTAGCGGAATGTGATACTGAGCGGACGCACTAGGTGGCGCTAGCCTCACTGTATGTTTCCAGCATGATCTCTGGGTTATTGTGTGGTTGTCACCTTTTGCTTTGCAGCGATGACCTTTGCCTCTAGATCAGCTGGAATCACTCTTCCCCTGGTAGACAAAAAAGAGAGTTTTTCTGAGAGACTACACTTACACACACACACACACACACACACACATAGCTTCAAGATTCCTCACAAACACACACACACACTTTCAAGACTCCTCGCAAGTACACAATCACCCTTTCTCTCTCCCTCTCTTTTAAACAGATGGATATCAAAGTATCTCTCACTTGTACTCCGATTCACACACACACACACACTCTCTCGCTCTCTCACCTCTCATCTGTGCTGAGGAGAATGAGATTTTCTGTCCCAAACCCTAGTGCCGCACTGGCCTTCTTTATGGAGTAATGACTCTACAAAATAAAAAAAAAGCCAGAGATCAATATTAATTATGGACAAGTTACCTCTGCTTCACTGCAGCTAATGAGATTGGATCAGAGCGTGGAGGGCTTTATAGATCCAGTTATACTCATGCAGATTGCAGAAATATGTTTAATCATTTCTTGTGATTACATGCATATATTCTAGAGGTCATGGATGCACAGGGAGTTATCCAGAACTCCTAAAGTTGCCTCACAGATGAGGTTTGGCTTGCGGCATGTCTCTCAAGCAAGCTTGAAGACTGTGATGAAGGACTATATTTAGAGCACTTTAGGTGGCTATGTCCTTTATCTCAGCCACCTCCACAACAGGGTGGCAAGTGACTCAGAACGGCGTTTGAAACACCAGGTCAGAGCGCCAGAATCAGAGGTGAATTTAAAAATAGCAAACAAGGGCAAACACTCCCAAACATTTCATTTCGTTTGCCTTTCAGCACTTTGAGTTCTGTGAACTGAGAACGAACAAACCAAAACAGTCTAAGGAAAGTTATTTTCAGTAAACAAACACGGACACTGAAATAAGCATTACTGTTTAAACTGAAAATTTTAACACATCTCCGAGGTTTTCATACACTGTGTCCTATAAATCGCTGGGGAAATAAAATTGTCTTGTGTTCCTGTGTGGCATTTTATAGCCCAAAAAGATAGAATGGAGGCATCAAGGTATTGCTCCACGAACCAGGCTAAAACCTTTGTGATAATGAAGTATTGAACGTGCCTGTGGCTTACTTGAATCAAGCCTTAGAGTGTACACACTCAGACACGTAGTACAAGCAGTGTTTTTTTTTTCTTCTTCCATTTCCCAAAAACTAATTATTTCTTTCATTGATTTGGGGGAGTGTCAGAACACTCTCTCTAGGAGCGTGGCATAGAGATGCCACATTTCACGGACATCGTCATCCTCCTTCTTGTGATTATATAAGTCTTTAAGACTTTAAAATATAGCCTCCCCATGCGATCAATGTGTTCCCTAGTCCCTGGAGGTAACATAATGAGTTGCATAAATTTCACTTGGAGAATGACAGTCCTCTATGATCACACCTGTATATTTACCACATTATAAAACCTCCCCTAGTCGCAGGCTCTTTGAGTCTTTCTAGAAAACCAGCCCTGGACATTTTAATCAGGCAATGAACTACACGCACATGCTCTGAAGTGAAGAGGACCAGCCTTGGTGCTGCAGCCATGCCTTTGGTCTTGATCTCAGGGTAGTGCTTGTACCGGGCCACCATCACGCTGTACATGTTGGATATAGCGCCACCTGCAGACAGAACACAGCACAACACAACCATTAAGGCTATCTCCAACAAAATAGGACACGACACACACAGCCAGTTTAGCTAACTCCAAAGCACAGACACACAAACACACACACACACAATTTTACTAGGTCTATACCTGTTGCAAAAAAGAACTATACCTGGTGAAGAAAGGGCTATAACTGGTATGGAAAGGAATATATCTGTTGTGGTAAGAACTGTACCTGTTTCTCAATAGATCATGCACTTACGCATGATCCCTATGACTTATCTTCAGAACATTCGTTTGGCTTTTATGTGTCTCTCCCAAAACATACTCTATGGTTCCTAAACAATGGTTTCAGGAAATGGTCCAAAAACCATAAGCCTTGGTTGGGAAGGACTACACCTTGCTTGGACAGCACTACACCTGGTCTGGGAAGGACTACACCTTGCGTGGAAAGGACTACACCTGGTCTGGGAAGGACTATACCTGGTGAAAAAAGTCTCTACTGACCTGGTGAGAAGATACCATCTCCCTCTCCACCTGGCCAGCCAATAATCTCCCTCATCTTCTTCAGAGTGATCTGCTCCATAAGCACAAACACTGGGGCAATTTCATAGGTGAACCTGCAACAGATGACAAGCGCTAGCAGTCAGCTCATACATTCATATGATATCGGACATAGACTTGGATGGTTGGCAGCAAATTATTGTGTGTTCAGTATAGTGAATTTACAATTAACAATAATGATGTCTATGACAGTGGGAAGTTGCACATGTCTGGTGTCATGCATGTGTGTGTGTGTGTGCACGCGCACATGTGCTTGTGTGTGAGAGAGCTAGAGAGAGAGATTTTGAGTCACAAAAATCAAAGTTTAGCCCTGATGCCATTAAGTACCCATAGAAGCTCAGAATGAAGGGCTGTCTCAGCCCAAAAAAACAATAACAGATTATGCCTGATGTATTCAGTACTGAGAATCATCATCCAGAATCTGAAAACCCAGAATTCATAACCAGGAAAAGAGAATGAAAGCAAAAGAGAGGAGAATCATGGATCATGTGCTTATATAGAACAGTTTTAGAAACATAATGTGTTAAATGTGTAACCATTTAATTCTGTATTATATATATATATATATATATATATATATATATATATATATATATATATATTTTACAAAGTAAGTACCTTTTCCGCTTTTGGAGGTCAATCTCAGTTTTGTCTGTGCTCTTACTTCTGAGATTGGTTATGGAAATGGTTCTCAGATTCATCAATTAATCAAGTTTAACGTCACAAGGCTTTATTAAAAGGATCCTGCTTCCAGTCTAATTAAGTGCTGTGGACGTGCAGTAATATGCTTTGAGGCCCTGTCAAAAAGCTCTTAACTCAATCAAGCTGTCTTGTGACAGCACTCAGGAAGTCTACAGTCTTCATTAAGGCAACACATAATTGTCTGGCTGATGTTACGGCTGATGAGCAATCCATTAGTCAAAGTAAACATCCACACCCCAGGAAGCTAAAACAGTGCATGCAAGAAATAACATTCCTCTCTAACTGACAACAATATTAGAATGAACTGGTAGACTGTTGGCCATTGTTGGCTATTGGCCATCTTCTACACTGCTGTCAATCCTTCCTTTGCTCGTCCATCACAGTTTGGTTTGGAGCAGCCACAAAACAGGACAAACACAGACTACAACACACAATTAGGACATATGAAAAAAGAATTGGTGATTCTGATTCTTATTGTTCTAGAATTAATGCACCAAGCACAATCACTATAGTAATTATCTTCCAAGGTTCTTGAGAGGCGAGAGGTTTAAAAATCTTCAATCCTTAAAGGTACACAGGGATAGATCTACACCAAATTTACCAGGGGGTCCAAGATGGTCCCTGTGTGTTTTCAGGGGGGCACATATAGTGTTTGAGACAGAGGATGTATTACTGTTTTACAGTTGTAAAATGCAACCAATAGATATTCGCCCCCAAAACTTCCCCAGATGATTATTTACATTAAAACAATACTTGTCTGTATTGAAAGCTTTCTGAAATGCTTTGTACACATGTGGGTGTGTCATTATTTACTGAAATATGCAATAGGCTTAACACATATTACAACACTGGCTTACCTTACACCACTCACAGTCTGGCTATACTGAATATAAATTTGAATGTTGAATGTAAATTTGAATTTGACAATTTTGGGATATACTACCTAATTCAGCCCCAGTGTAAATTGAATACTAATGTGTTACAATGCAGTGCAGATACTGTTAGTGTTTCACATTTATTATTATTATTATTATTATTATTATTATTATTATTATTATAGTGGGATTTCTTCAAAGTTGGAGAAGCAAGAAAAAACAAAACCAAGAAGCAAGTATCTGAACCCATTTCTATTTGAAAATAAAACTTTGTGTTTCTCTTCAACGCTATTACTGTCACAGACACCTTAGTATAAAACCCTTTTAAGCAAAAAAAAACTGCCCTGCAAACAGCCAAAAGAGACAATAAACACGGACACTAAATTCGGCTCTTGACTCCAGCTTTATCGACCCCTTATGAATTCAACAGCTCACTGTAGGGAAAAAATGAGAGAGAGAAATAATCAAATCAGTGACCCATGGAGGTCAATTGTCAGTCTCATCTTCATAGCTCAGTGTTTTATGCCCCGAGAAGGCTGGTGAAATCCTTGACAGTCTGAAGCTTCATAAATACAAGTCTTACAGCACCTCAGCCATTTACAGACCACATTTAAGGGATTTTTCAGTGCACTACTTTGCACTTGAAGAACTCAATGCAGCCAGAATTCATTTTCAGTAAAACTTAGGGGACTCATACATTCTTCTAACACCACAAGCCTGCAAACATAGTTATTCATTTTGCCAACAAGCCAACCCAATGGAAACACACAGAGACGTTCACACGTTCACACACACACTTTTATGCTAGTTATGATGCCCATTACGTGAGCTTACTCAACATTATATTGATTTTGTGCACCATTACTTCTTAACACCTCATGATAGGAGTGCTGTGAATGAGAGATAGGGTTATGATGATACATGCCCCCCTTGAGAGAACACCAACAGACACACACACACACACACACATACACACTCAGACATAGAGTATTCTGTGCATACATCCATGCATACATCCATGATCACACAAAAGCGTATTTATACATGTATAGTTACTGTAATATGTTCTACATGAACATGATCCACATACACAAACATGCAGACACACACAAACAAAGACGTGCGCACACACACACACACAGTATCATCTGGGCCCCTCATTATTGTGGGGTACACAGCGTGTCCGGCACATCTGGGGTGCCATGTGATCATCATAGACTCATAATGAGCTGTGGTCAGTCAAGCGCTCCATCTACGATGCACAACAATGAAATTTGACACACTATGTGTATGCATGTGTATCTGTGTGCATACATGCATGTGTTTGTGTGTTGTGTGTGTTTGTGTGTGTGCTTGTGTGCACGTGCATGTGTGTGTGTCTGTGTTTGTCAAGGAGTGCCTTCTTTCATGCTTGTTATTATGGGGACCTATATGAATGCTTATGGATCTGTCTATGCATGTGAAAGGATTTCTGTATGAATGTCTCTGTGTGTCAATAAACATATATATCCATATTAATGTGTAATTAATGTATACGAGCCAAGGTGGCTATAAGAAAGTAATGAATCATAGGATGGCGAATAGATGAAGGCCAAGTGATAACTAAAGATTTCCTCTTAAGGCAGACCAGTAAACCACAATATGAAATTATGCCTGATCGTTCCCACAAACGCTGATCAATGCCTTATTGATTTGGCATGATGAAAAACTGCAAGTCTCACATTTTTCAGAAGAGAACTAATCTAAAGAGAGCAAAGATGCAGTTTCTTACATAACTCACACGCACTACACTAAAAGATTTACAGCACATCATCATCAATTACATAATAGCTTTGCGAATTCACACATTTAACTTATGCATAAATTACTCATTGATCAAATGTATGATTCATAAGACACAATCATAGCACTGAAGTGAAATGTATACTCATCTAAACAATGTTCATCTGCTTCAATGTACATATGTGCAAACACACACACACAGAAATATTACAAATGGATATATAGCCACTGTTTTTCTTAATGAATGAATGAATGAACCAACCAGATTGTTCTTCTCAAAATATCTCATAACAAGGCAGAAGGCAATATGCCATATGGATGTTGTATAGACACACACACACACATAAACACACACACAAACACACATATCTATACATTGAGTTCAGATGAGCTAATGTTTCCACTCACATGTTGGTGTTTGCAGTGGAGGTGAGCCATTCTCCAGCCAGCCCAATGATGTCAAGACCAGAGGAGAGCTGATTGAAGAACCTGGGATGGCCTAGGAGTAGAGCGCATGACCTCAATCAGTGTACTGACACTTTGATGCACAGACACACACACACATACACACGTATTCATGCAAGTCTTGTGTCCCTGTGTGTTCCGACAAACACACTAACATACTACTGAGATCCTTACCCAAAGCAGTGCAAACACACACACACCATGTTGTTTGTGTGTGTGTGTGTGTATGTTGGACATTTTTGACTAATGAGCCTTATAGTATCAGATGCAGATCAATGAGGGGCAGTGCAGACCAACTAACTACACATAGGCTCTACCATATCTGGCCAGCACCACAAGCATTGATTTGACCCACAGGAGGAATGGGTGCAGATGAAACCTACATGTTATCTATGCATTAATTAGCCTGGGAACCAGATCCGCATCAATCAAGATTGCGGTTCAGTCTGGCAAAGAAACCATTGCAGCTCATTTTCCAAATCACCAAAACCCTAGGAACCAACACCAACTGCTGACATGGGGCAGACTTTATCAACACCAGAGGTGCAGTGGGGATTTTTTTTTTGATGCAGGCCTAATTGCAAAGAAATTCACATGTACCTTCAAAATCAACGTTGATAGTATCACTGCACGATTATGGTCATCCTTTAATATTAAGTTATTTTGGTTTATGGCAATAGAGAGAGCTCTGCTTGAAATATGTACTTATTGGTGTCAATGGTAATAATGCTTTAATAACATAATGTTATAAATGGCAATAGTAATAATTTAAAAAGTGAGAAATAAAATAATATAAATAATCTGTTCCAAGAAATAGGGGGACTCCGTATCCCTGCGTCCAGTGTACATGGCACTCCCTTTCAACACAGCTAATGAAAGCATCTGAAGTGCTGTCTATGGTGACAATTTGGGCGTGTAATTTCCTTAAACCTGAGTAAACTAGTGTATTTAGAAAAGCTGATAACATGAAAAATGCATTTGTTGCGTTGAGTTTTGGTAAGAGTTTTAAGCTTCAAATTACTTCAAATGTCATGTTGGTTATGTTCCTGGAAATTACTTGTTCAATCACCCAGCCCACCCAGACCCAACCTCAATTTTGATTGATATGGATCTGTTTCCCAGGCTAATCCACTGCTGGAAATGCCATTAGATAAAAGCATCATCTCAGTGAATGCATGCAACTGAAATGCACGGCTCACCTGTCCTCACTCCGTATTTGAGGGTGTCCCTGCAGTCCACTAGGATCTGCTCCAGGGACTCGGGCTGGTCCGACAGCTCCAGGTTGAAGCCCTCCATCCCCTCCAGCAGCTGGTGGGGATGGTGGAAATCCAGCACCTTGGTGGTCCGGTCAAAGGTCTTGCGCACATAGTTGGTGAGGATGTCCACCACCTCCAGTAGGAACTGCATGGTGGGTTCCTCTCCATTTTTGGCTGGGAGTAAATCTGTGAGGGTGTTTGTGATAGTGTAGTTTTGAGTAACTATTGCAGTATGTTTGGAAATGAGGCATCAGCTTCTGGTCATCATTGATGTTGAATCCTATCAAGTACTTTATGGCAATTTGTCCAAGTAGATGTTTGGTAATTATAGCTT
Source organism: Tenualosa thibaudeaui (assembly GCA_027481765.1). Classification (NCBI taxonomy): domain Eukaryota; kingdom Metazoa; phylum Chordata; class Actinopteri; order Clupeiformes; family Clupeidae; genus Tenualosa; species Tenualosa thibaudeaui. Next base: position 7,029,600 of record JAIFZK010000071.1, read on the forward strand.
TATAGCTTAATTCAAGTCAACAGTCACCAGTAAGCATATATTTGATGCATGCTGGTGCCGTGCCACCATGTAATTTACAATTCATTAATTTACAATTGGGATAAATCCAGAGTCCTAATTTCCCTCACAGGATTAAAAGAGCATGTATACATGACAATATGTCTACTGGTTTACATCCAATAATTTATTTTACCCTTAAATTGACGCAAACAACAGCTGTAACAAACGAATGATTAATAATAGGCTACAATTTTCACAACAGGCTAACATTTTCTACGAACTATTGTAACAACAATAACAGCTTGTTTTGTAGGCTACTTGTGCATTTTAAACTATTCCGATAGCAAACCTTTTCTTCAAGTATGTTGTTTGTTGAAACATTTAACTTAGCTTACTCACCTCTTGCAAATAGGTTGGAGAAATCCGTCTCTGTGCGTCTGAATCGGGGGTCTCGCTCATTGGAAGTGGGCTGTTCATTTGTGACGATTCTACTCTTGTCCTCCAGGTTATTGTTCTTCTGCAAAAACCCTAAGTGATTACATGGGGCAGAGGGTTGACGGGCTGGCAACGGGGTGGCATTCTTAAACATTGCAATTGTTAAAGTCAATTAAACGGCTCACTTGATGCCAGTATTCCCAAGCCTACCCCCTCAACTGGCTGTATTTAGTGCGCGGTCTAAAGGGAGTTCCCATGACGTCCCGTGGGTCGCCTATTTAATAGCCCAGTGTTCGGGGGGAAGGCCCAGTCGTGATGACATCGGCATGAGCCAGGCAAAAGACAAATAAATATCCGTCACGAAATATAATTAAACAAGTCGGATAAACTATTCTGACCGGACAAGGGACCATACAACAAAGGACTATTACCAGTAGCCTGCAGGCATGCTCTGAAGAGCGAGGGAGAGAGTTGATGATTTTTGCGGGTCTGTATTACAAGGTTTCTGTCCATGCAGTAGTACATTGTAGATGTTTTTTTATTGATGCCAAATAGAATTTGATCTGTCGTCAGTGTTCTAAACGAGGAATTATATCGACTAAATTCGCGTTAGGCTATATTCGCTTATCGACGTAAGCATTCGTTTCGATTAGCTGTCCCCCACAGTACTTAAAACGCTTGCATATCGTATGATTCATCATATCTTAGGCACCCTTTGTTTTTAAACTGCACTGTTCCTAAACACATGTAATATGTTAAGGATTAACCTTGCAGGTATGCTTCAGCAGTTCGTTGCAGTGGAGCTTTTGGTCCCATGGCATATTCCTCTCCTTAAAGTCGAGCCCACTGTCAACCAATGCAGCCTACCACTGGTAAATCTAATGTGAGGATGCATTTCTTTAATCTCTAACCCAAAAGAGAAGTAGCCCTACTGCGATCATCTTATTTTGGAGAGACAAATTACACAAATTCGTATTATTATTATTGTTATTATTATTGTTGTTGTTATTATTATTAGGCTATTATCCCAGCTTCTTAAATATGTATTTTTTTACCTTTTCCAATTTCTTTCTTGTCCCAGCTTCTTAAATATGTATTTTTACCTTTTCCAATTTGTATTTTTACTTTCTTTTCCAATTTCTTTCTTGTCCCAGAAACCTTGTCATAAGTCTTATGTGATTCAACTGTTTAATGATCAATAAATGGACCAATAACTCTTGCAAAAGGGGGCAAAGCGTGGTGAATAATCCTTCGTTTCACTAACACGGGAAATGTTCAATCTGCCAGTGACTTGATGCCTTCTCTTATCAGACAGCGCTCTGCATAAAGCGTGTGTTTTCCCCATCAGTCCCGTCCAGTCTAGCCTTTATTGGCTTTTTCGTGTTATCTCTTGGAAACAGAGCCTTGGCAAATTGCAATTTAACAGGTTCCCATTTTAATCCGTTATCTCGAAGGGTGGATAAAATGTCAAAGACTATAACATAGCTAATAACGGCCCCACATTCTTCAACTCTTTATTGTCTATTCTCAAGCGATTCATCCGGATTTAACGACCGATTGTGTGTAAATGTGCCATCATTTCAGTCAGTATAAACCATCAATATCAGGCTATTTCGTGGCAGTGTTAGATTTCGTCTGTGGAAAACTCCGATTCGAAATTGCACTAATTGGCAAGGCGGGCTGACCTAATGAGAAACATTACAACTGTGCAAATTTATTCACATGAAATTAAGTTGCCTTTGCAAATCTCATTGAGCTGTAAGCGGAGAAAATAGGTTTGGAGCTATCACTCAAACGTGGAAGAAGGGTATTGAAAATAAACTGTTCTCGTCGCTGAGAAATGCACTGTTTTAATGGTACCATGGGCTACACCTCACTGGAGGGTTGTCTGTTTGGCCGCAGATAAGCCTAAATTGATGTGTAAATATCTGTCAGGTGTGGGCGTTCTTGTTCGACCACAGGGGGGCGACACCAAAACATAATTTCTCGTAATCAGGACCTTCGTGGTCGATTAGAAACAGTTCTCTGGTGCATTGACCCCCTCCCAGGGGTAACCTATCCGTGGGAAACATACATCTTATCAGAAAAAAACAGAGTTCGCCGTTCCAGATCAACTGTCACTTACTGCCTGCTTTGCCAGACAGCCCACAGAAAGTGCTCTAGGGAAAAAAGACTTAATTTCCCCGTCTGGTGCACCTGTCAGTATAAACGCACTGTAAGGGACTGTAATGCCCTGACTTAAATATTCTTCAGATAAGAACGATGAAGCCATGTGTCGTCGTCGTCATCATCATCATCATCATCATTGAGTAAAGAGCATTGGTGAATCTGCCATATTTCGACCCCGAAACAAAAAAAACGAATTTATCGATTAAACACGTTTGGGGATAATGACATCAAGTGAATACAGTAGGTTATTAACAAGCTACTTACCACATATTTTCATGCCAAGTTTCCTCGTACAACCATGTGCAACTCCACTCCAGTCATAAGCTAAAAGGAAAATGTGGGAAAAGTCATGGTAATAATGCGTTAATTAAGTCAACTGTGGCCCCGCGTCCACAATTTCAGTAGTTTTTTTCCATCAGCAACCACAGCTTCGGGTGTAAGTTTGAATGCAAATTCCATTTCTTTTACAAGCAGTTATCAAACCGGCCAAATCAATGCATTTGGAAATAGATTATGCATTTTGTTGCATTAAGGCCTATTATGTCTAGTCGTTTTGCAATGTAATAGGCCAGATTCTAATTAGGCTACTTGAACGGGGCCTTTTTTCCATTTTTTTTCTTTTTCAAATCGAGCAGAGGAGGATCCGGGCAGACATTAATGCGCGTGATTCCCCACAGCTCTTTGGGAGCAGTCAAGTGGGAAAAAACGTTTAGCTGACATGGTTGGAAGCCCAAATAGTCCATTGCCTACTAAAGATAGCTGTAATCTGGGAGGCCCACACAGCCCCAGCCACTATTGCTAATAGCTCATTCATTATCGCCCACAATACAGAACCTCTCACAGACTAGCACACGCAGGCAGGTGCACGATGTCCATACCTCCTGTTTTAGGCAAGCTTCCAAAATTGGTGGACAGGGTCAGGGGGGAAGTGGCATTTAAAAAAGGTTCAAATACAGGAATAGGCTCATTCTGCATCCTGATTTCAGAGTGGGTTGTTTAGGTTACCTATTGTGGTGGACATGGATAATTGGTTGGCCTGTCATCTAAAGCAAAACGTCTTATGTACAGACGAGCCAATTCGTCAGCCCTCTTCAAACGCGAAATCATTTGGAGTAATCTGGTGCGACCACACTTACAGCTCTCTTCATACGATTACGCGGGGCTATAACGTTTCCTTGCTTATTTCATAAGATCAAGTCTACGTAAAATCTTCCCAACAGAACAGCACTGAATAAAAATTACGACTGCATTAGACAAGTAGGCTAATTTAGGCAACGTGTAACAAATTTTAAAACACCACAAGCGACAAACAAAATTGTCAATTACTATGGCATTAATACTACCACTACTACAACTATTATTATTATGATTATTATTATTATTATCAATAATAATAACAATAATAATAGTTTGTTTTGTAAAGGCCTTATGTTTTCATTATGTTGTCATTGTTGTTATTTATCTCTATGCTTTTAACTGTTTAACTGCCCAACAGCCTGAACTGATTTAAGAGGGAATTAAACACATGACAAAAGGCTACTGTGTGTTTTCTCAAGTGCTATTGACAGCTCTCTGGCACTCAGGCCATTCTCCTCTTCTAATTGCTTACAGTTTTTAAAGGAGACCATAGCTCTTGACAGCCCGATCTGTCTCGCTGGTGAGGTGGTCTGACTGACCATGTAACGCTGCAGTGGTTGGTCGAACCGGAGGCGGCTGCAGGACCCTTTTTTCTTTTCCGCCATGGAAATGATTAATGTCGGAGCCGACAAAGCAAATATCCCAAGTGAAATAGCGTTTTATCTGTGATGGACCTACTTGAGGATGGCGGTCGTAAATTTGTCGAGTTTGGATCCGGACCGCCGCCGGAGGAGGAAGGTGCCGACGTCGCCATTACTCTTACGGTACTGTGGGGAAAGTCTTTAGCCCAAAGTGCGCTGTCACTTTGTCCCAAACCTCTCTTATTTCACCCCCGAATGGAAAGTCACATTCACTGGAAAGACAGATAGGGAGACAAGTGTTACAAAGCATCGAGCTTCAGGTAATTAATAAAGTTGATATCCGTGTCCTTGCCAGCTATCTCTGTACTCCTCTGCTTTTAGCAGGAATGGCACTAACAATTCCAGCTGGAAGATTTTCCCCTTTAATTTACCTGACATATCAGACAGCTGTGGTGAGTAGACTGTCGTGACGAATAATAAAACACAGGATTACAGACAACAAAAAAGAAAAATACAGGGCTGGAAGTTCAACGACGTCAGGTTCAATTAACATCAAAGCACTGTAATTCCATCACCTATGCACCAGTGAAGTATCTTCAAACAAACAGGTATAAATCACGTCTGTCAGACTACAGGGAAACAGACCATCCAGTGACTCCAATTCAAGTGAGTCGCTGCTAACACTTGTAAAGATGTCTGGTTTAACTCATCCAAGAAACATAAATTCAATTAATTCAATATAATCAGCATTATCAGATGTTCCTGTCCACTCATGTCAAATAAGATATACACTGGTGCCATAACAGTATAAAAACAGAATCAGAAAATAAATACAATTTTCTGTTTTAAATGTACATAATGTAGGCTAATTTCCAACCATTTGCATGGTTTACACATGGCATTTCTATATGAACTGACGATTGTAAATTCATATTTAAATCTCATCCTCTTGAAACACCTGTTTGAACATAAATTGCGTTGTTCCGGGATAATAAATGATAAGCCTATATATCGTAAGATAATATTGTCCGAAACGATACATACCTTGTTCCCAAGATACATTTAGAACTATGATAGCCTAATATTATCCAAAAAATCAAAGCGAGCTTAAAGTGGGTAAAAGTCGAGTGCGCACGCAACGCCCAAAGAACCCGGTCGTCTTGGCTGTCAGATTACAGAAAAATATCCATCCGTCTTTCCGTATTGCTGAGCTAGCTTTGCGTTTTGAGGCGCTGATATTAAAAATACCAGTCGCCTGTTTATTAGTTGCTGCGTACGCATGTATCAAAACGGCACCTCCTCTTGTGTTGCATCTTTCTCCTCGCAAAATAGCTGCCTTGTTTGCCAAATCGCCGAGAACAGCGTCGCCCCTGGCTCTTACGTGACTTTTGGGGGGATGAAGGCGGGGTGGAGGGAATCGGGGGGCGTCTGCCTTCAACACTTAAAATCCTGAGTGAGATCCGGTCACAAAACAAGTTCTTCTGGAGTGTGACTCCTTGCATTAACAGCACATTATTGATGGGTGGTCTGCTCGGGATTGACTACAGAAGAGGGTCAGTAGTTTAGGCCCTTGGTAGTCTGATCAGCAGCATAAAGTCGCCAATAAATTAACCTTCGTTTTATCCCTCATCATTGCTGCTTTGCAAATGCACTGCAGTGGGCGTTTGCTTCACCCAAATGACAAAAGAGGAAAGAGAGTCGATTGTGAAAACACATTTTCGCAAGGCCTTTCAAGAATTATGAGAGCAAATGATTTCCACTTTACCCGTCTCACCTCCGAACATACTGTGAGGATATAAAAGTGACCTACCCCAAATATCCACAAGGTGGTAGCAAACATTCATTTACTGTCTTTGCGCTCCACAATTGATCGCTTACGCTCGAATTTGATATAGTCTATATCTGTATGTAGGCCCAACATTTTTCTTTTCATACTGATAATAACTGCAGGAAGAATGTACTATTTTGCACCTTTCGATGTGTAATGCTTGAGGAGACACGTCTACAAGTACATCTGAGTCGCTAGGCCATCAGAGGATGAATTTAAATGCTGCTCACTACCTTTTCAGAATGGTGTTGTTGGCGAGGATACATTGTGTTGACTTTTATGAGACTGACTTTTATCCGGGGCCCGGTGAAGGCTACTTAAAGTCTGAGCCAGTCCTCTACCGTGTCATCATTATGCCGTCAAAGAGGAGAACTTCAGCATCTGGACAGCTCCTCCGCACCAGAAGACGAACCAAATAACCAATTCAACGAAAGCAAAAGCTTTCTACGGGTTAAGTGTTATCAGTTGCCATAACTTGCCAATTATAGACGTTTTTACGTTTCCACAATATTCCGCAGTATACTTTCATGGCCTCACCGCGTCAGTGGGTATGTAAAACAAAACAGTAAGTGGATATGTAAAACAAAATCGGATTCTACTGACTTTGTGCAGACTAGCTATCAGCTGTCAGTGTCAGTTCCACTCGAGGCTGCAATTCTTCGAAAGTTACATTAGCCGAACAGTAGGTGGCGGTGTAATACAATGTGGCGTAATTAAATCAACAAGAACAAATTCAAATTGTAAACTTCTAACCTGGCCTTAGAGACATGCTCCACACTATTTATTCATATCAAAAATAACCCTAAACCACACAGCCAACTTGGATATCCCATCATGAGTTATAGTCTCTGGTACCCTTACAGCAGCTGTTTCTGCTGGACCACCTGTCATCAACTTCAATAGAAATATTTTAAAATAAAAGTACTTTTATGACAGGAATATTTTCTTTTTTGTCCATTACAGTGGTCATTGCTTTTTTGCCATTACATTAGAAACAGATCTTATTCTGCATTTATTTGAACATGCATTTTACTTATTACTTATTTACTTATTAAGGCATGTCCTGGGATTTGGTTATAGCCACCATGCATACACATATCACTATTTCAATGCCCTGCATTTAAATTAACATTTATATTGGCATGTCCACAATACAATGTCCTGTACTGATTTCAAATTCCTGTACTGAAAACATGTATTTCATACAGGTTATTGGCTGCAATAGATACATTTTAGGCAACATTTTATTTATTTATTTAGGTTTATGTTTTAATTTATTACATTTATAATATACATTTATTATGTATATTTATATATCTCAAGCAACAAAACATCTGATCTGTTGCTCCCATCAAGGTTGCAAGAAATCTGGACGTCGTGATTGATGACCAGCTGACCTTTGCTGATTACACTGCCTCTGTAACTCAGTTGAAGATCAGGCCGTATCTAACCAAACATGCAACCCAGCTCCTGGTACAGATCTTGGTTATCTCTTGCCTTGACTATTGCAGTGCCCTCCTAACAGGTCCTGTACTGTGAGACTGTTACAGAGGATCCAGAATGCAGTTACATGCAGCTATCTGGTTTTTAATCAGCCAGAAAGAGCACGTCACACCTCTGTTGACTGAGCTCCACTGTCTACCCATAGCTGCTCGCATCAGATTCAGAGCACTTTGTTGGCCTACAGGGTGATTGATGGCTCTGCTCCCATTTACCTTAATACCCTCTTAAAGCCCTATTCCACTCTGTTTCTCCATGAAACGTTGTCTAGCACTGCCAAGACCTCACATAGGTCAATGCAGACTATTCTAATCTGTTGTTCCACGCTGGTGGAATGGCCTTCCAAGTGCTACCAGAGCAACGGATATTCTCTACACCTTCAAGAAGTGCCCAAAGACCCAGCTCTTCTGAGAGTACCTCTTGGCTTAAAACTTCTAACTACCTGGAATGCACTCACAATCCATACACTCCTACACCATCTGCCATTCAATTGCACTCTTAGTAACATTTTTAATTGTGCTGTAGCTTGAACGTTAATCCTCTTTCTGTAAGTTGTAAGTGTCTGCTAAATACATACATGTAAATGTAAATGATGTTGGTTGGTCTAATTAAAAATATATCTAATGAGGTAATCCCAGTTCAGTTTGTTTTGCTTGATATACAAAATAATGATTTGTTTAATTATTTTTTTGCTACATGACCTGCATGACTACAGGCCTATTATACAGCAAGCAAAGAATGACAAAGGAAGACTACTTACCTTGAATACATAGCCTACAGTCACAGACCACAAACAGCAAAACGTCTGATACAGTAAAATCTAAAATCTGTACATCAGCTGACAGGAAAGTTATAGTCTACCATTAAATACAGAATCAGGATTTTGCAGATTGTATCACTCTACTGTTACAGTGTTGGGCCTTTGCAATTATCATCTTTCTACATCATCACTAGGATAGGATCACTAGGATTGACATAGGATAGGCAATACTCATGTTCTGGGGAGTGGTTAAGGGATGTGTGTAAAGAACATTAATAATAATATAATCAATGTTTGGAGGCCCAAAATTATTTTCTGTCATAGAGCCCAAAAGTTCCTGTGGTGCCCCTGTGTGTGTGTGTGTGTGTGTGTGTGTGTGTGTGTGTTTGAATCAATGACCTTCACAGCAGAATGTGGTCGGATCTGGCTGAGGGTTCACGTTTCATAAAGGAATCCATGGTAATGGAAGACATTGCTAACACACACACCCATGCAAACACTCACAAACACACACACACACACAAGACATGTCTTTGTTTAGCTGGAAACTATTTAAACCTTTTTTCCCTGGTCATATTTATTTTGTATCAAATTTTCCTGAATATTCAAGTAAATGCCATTCATACAGAAACAGTCTCTCAACACACATTGTCTCTCTGCAGACTCTCACATTGTCTCTCATTGATTGCATGGAGGCAGAGACATGCAGGATTACTGAGAACATTAGGAGACCACACTGTATAGAAAACACGATTTTGCATCCCTTCTCAACAACAAATGATGATTTGTGATGATTTTGATTTTAAGATTTTAATCTTGACCTATAACTATAACTACTATACCTATACCACTACTACTACTACTATAACCTATAACTATAATCACGACATCACTTTAATCTTGATTTTGTTTTTTATTCATGTAGGGCCATAGCAAGGGTGGTGGGGGTTTGGGAACTTCATCCTTCATGATAAAAAAAAGAAATATTCAAAAATAACGATTTGACAGCATGCGGTTAAGTATTTGCTATGGTTGTGTTATTGTTTACATTAAGCTCAAATGGGGTTTTATCCCCCAGACATATTGTTCAAATGTCCAAAATTATGATGCGTTCTTTTCACTTCCCCCATTTGTACATTGTTCTAAGCTGTCAGCCAATACTCTGTGTTATGTTTGTCAGCGTAATAACATACAGTATGCTTGCGTTACTGCACTCTTTATTTTTTCTTCACATTTTCGTATCATCTTGATTGTCCATTTATGAAAAGTAAGGGTTCATTTAATCATCAGATAAGGAATGACCCTGCAACACTTGCATATGCAACATTCATCATGAAACAGGACAAACACTGACCATTTGAAACAGTCAGTAATGGCACAGTATCCAAACATATTTGAAGAAATAGGCCTATATCAACTGAGAATAATATCTCTAACAGCTCAGACCCCCCACAGGCCATATTAATGTTAAAACTCTCCCAAAAGAGATGGTATTTTAGTGCACTGTGATAATCACTGGCTGTTTTTACAGCTGCTAAACACCCTCCTCGCGTCTTGAAGGATATCACCAGAACCTATATATGCACAGTAGGATAAATAAATCAGAATTTAGACTTATACGTTCAAATAGTGTGTGTGTGTGTGTGTGTGTGTGTGTGTGTGTGTGTGTGGTCACAGCAGTATTGCTTTGATACTATTATTATGTATGGCTTTTGTGATACATTAATATGAATAGAAGCTTATTCTCAGAAAGACATTCATTGTTGCAAATGTGCCAGCTTCGGAGGACTGAAAGCACATTGCATGCTGAAAAAGTCTCTGTTTTGTTTCCCTTTCTCATCTCTGATACAGTGGCAGTTTGGTCAATAATACATAACTCCCATTTATTACTGTAAACATTCATTGCCATAAATTGTTCGAAATCTTTTAATTGCACATTAACACTTATGATGTACTCACAGTGCCTTAGGGATGTTTTTTATGTTGGAACTATAGAAAGAGGGACAAGCATTAGCATAAACAAAATTGCTAAATGTATCCTTTCAGAACATTTATGATGTACTTATAATGTCTTAGGGACTGTTTTTGTTGCATGTGTAAACCATAGAAGGATTGACAATGCGATACACTAATTGTACCTCAGGCATAACGACTTACTGTAAACAGAGCATAGACAGAGCATAAGTACAGTGCGTGTGTGTGCGCGTGTTGCATGTGTCAGTGTGTATGTGTGTGCATGTACTCTGTGTGTGAGTGTGCATGTACTCTATGTGTGTGTGCGTGTGTGTGTGTGTGCATGTACTCTGTGTGTGTGTGTGTGTGTGTGTGTGTGTGTGTGTGTGTGTGTGTGTGTGTGTGTGTGAGTTCAAAAATGCATGTATTTGATCACAAACGTCTATCCTGTACTTTGGCCTGTCTGGCCTCCACTCTGTCTGTTGTGGCTGACTGCTGTTGATCTTCTTGTGTGTATCTGTGTGTCTATGAGTGTCAGCTGGCTGCTGCAAGGTCAGAGCTAATCAACTCAATCAGTCAGGCTGATACCCACTGCCTGATCATAAGCCTAGATTCCACATAGCCCATGGCTGATTATAAAATGACAGGGCCCATGGCTGCATGATTCAGAAACCACAGAAACCATGAACAATGGCTGCATAGTTAGTATTCTCCTGGACTACAGGGTCTGTGCCAGAGCTTAGAACTACAGAACCCATGGGTGGTTGGTTTAGTTTAGTTTAGTTCTTAAAGGGACCCTGCACAAGATGCATTAATCACACAAAAGAGAAAATGCTTTAAAGATGTTGCTAATTTCCCCAGGTAAGTGAGATGCATTACCATAAATCTGGACTAAGGGACCCATGGCTGCCTGACTGTAAAAGTACAGCATATTGAGATACACGGACAATCTCCTATGGGGCCCATGGCTGTGATGGGACACAAAGTACTGCAGATAACAACTGACCCTGTCAGCCATTCACCATATCTAGGCCTACTGTAAGTTTGCTTGTTTTACACCAGTGTTAGTTTGTTTGGGCCTAAGTACTGCAAGACCAAAATAAATCATTTTTTGTTTGTTTACATGCCTCCAGCTGGTTGCAGTTACAGAGCCGATATTGCACTCTTTCATCAACATGTTAATTGCAATAATCATTCATCCTACATCATTAAATGATTAAAAGGAATATCATGTTTTCCACCGCATACTGTGCCTGTTGATCAGGCTGAACAATGGGGGCATTTAGAACAACAGTTCCATCAGTGGGTGAGGGCTGATCAGAGTGCCAGTGCAGCCCTCTCCACTTCAGTCAGAGGGAGACAGAGACATGGCCGCCTGGCAGCACAACAGATACAATGGAGTACCCCCCCCCCCCTCCCTCCCTCCCTCCCAAATACACACACACACACACACACACACACACACAAACACTTACACGCAGACACACAAACACACATGCGCACAGATGTACGCACACACACACAGATGTACTTGAGAAGTGCGCCTCTCTCCATTCCTACCCCTCTCTCTTTCCTCTCCCTTTCTCTCCTTCCTTCTCTCTCTCCCACTCGGTGCCAACAGTCCTTGTTGTCTGAAGTGCAGCCACGGCTGGGTACCTGTGCTATCCGTTTAACAACGTTGAATCTGTACAGCAGGAGAGGGGTGAACCTCACTTTGGCATCGCCTGCCAATCCAACTCCAGAGGGCTGAGGAGAGATGCTGCAAGCTCAGAGACTGGTTATGTTTAGAGGTGGCAATACACTTGACAGATGTGTGTGTGTGTGTGCATGTGTGTGCATGTGTGTGTGTTATTGCGCTAGCTCCACCATGACATGGAGATGGCGTTTCAAACAGGTTTAAATGATAAGGTGGGATCGCAGAGGAGCACTTGTCCAAGTTGTCAAAAGGAGATGTTTTCCTTCTTACACCATGTCAACTGATAGGATTCCACCACGCTGACAGTAACTCTCACAGGAGACACTAACCACATGCCATAAACACACACACACACACAAACAGACTTAACAGAGTGCCAGGCAAGTGTCATACTTCATCTTGCTTGTCAACAAAGTCAGTAACTTAACATGTATGGAAAAACACTCATTACATTGCAGGTATTCTTGTGTTAAATCCAATTAAGAAGCTTGTCTGAAATAAATAAATTATTATAACTAAATCTTCTATTCTCTAAAAGGTTTAGCTACAATGTGTAAAGTGTGTTACAATGAGTTGATACAGACACCTGACACATAGTAAATTACTAAATCATGCACCAAAGTACATTATTGGGTCTGTCTGATAAGAGACAAAGTCCTTCATGAGAGCTGTACAAACTGAGTGTTTTTGTAAAATTAAGATGCAGAAAATGCATGATTTTTCTGAGAAAACTAAACTAAAAATCAACTATATAAGCTTTCGAAGCCCTCATGGGGTCTCATGTACCATCAAAGATATCAATGATAATATTATTTTAAATAAACAGAGATGCCAATAGTTGGAAAACTCTAGACCTTCTTATAACCCACCTGATAAACTCACTCAGTTGTACACTAAAGGCAAAGCACCTATATATTTTTGTATGACAAAATGCATCACATCCAGTCCATTAGCACTGGCTTGGTACAATTGGGCATCCATCATCTTTCTACCCATAAGCAGATACACAATAGAAAAATTGTTCTTACACTCACTCTTATTGCATGTGTTTCTTAGCGAAGTTGTACAGAAATTACCCTCCGCATTCTGGGGAGAATTAGACTATTATGGGATATAAGGCGCACAACTTTCGGTGACGGTGTCTGTAATACTTTACACCAGTCTTTAAACAAGTTCCTTCTGAATGCAATTATTGCGATCTAACTGTTAGTCCTAAACACAGCCATAACTCCTATGGTGTCGCATTTAATATTATGGGTCTGAAAATGGTTCATATTTTATCTTGTTGGTATTGTTTCACATCATGTGAAACAATACCAACCTGTTGGCTTTGAAGCACTTTGTCCGTAGTGTAAAGATAAAGATACTATTTGTGCAAAGGAGCTATCTCCTTCACATAGATAACAGGACAGAACACTTCCCTGAAGAAATCAGGAGAAAGGGTTCATCATTAAATGCTGTATAGTGAGACAGACACTGTATTGGGCAATATTTCCAGGTCTTTTTTTCTGTGCATCTTTGTAGGGTTTGTAAACAGAATGCCTTAGTTCTCAACAAAGCTTATAATTTCAAGTTTAACAAACACCATATCTGATGATGTATTAGTGCTGATTGACAGTTTCTTTTGTTTAAAAATATAATTTCAAGCATTTAATTTTACCTTTAAACAAATTGCTGTTCATATGAATGTTCTGAGAAACATGCCTTTGCCAATCACATTTAAATTTCTACTTACATATGCCAGTGATTAGATTCTTAAGAATGGGCAGTGAAACATACACCTGAAATTTTGTAGAACATTTTTGCTTTAACTCCATAACATGGCCCATTTTCGGATGCGTGCACATATACAAACTTATAAAAACTTACATTTGTGATTAAAGCTTTTCAAATGTATATTTTTAATATAAAGTTTACTCTACCTACTCTTCACCTTTCAAAGAATAAAATGAATCACCGTTTCTGGACTTAGACAGAATATTACAAATTCCAAACTGAGCAGATGTCTCCTTCAGGTATTTCTATGACTCCCCAGTAATGTTCAAAAGCTACCATTTGTCAGGGTCTGCCTCACACAGAGCAAAAGTTTCCACAACACCTTACCCTACCTCTCTCCCCCACACCTATACATCTGCACATCAGTAAAACACTGAACTTAATTCACTGAAATCCACTCAAGACTGAGACTGATGTGTTGTTTTACTTTGGGAATGTTAGATGCCTTTATTTTTTACACAGTTTTTTTGGGCCATTTCAACAACATGGATTTTAGTTCTAGTCGCATGCTTAAAACACCCCAGCATGGAGCAACAGAACACACACTTTCATTCAACAAAAGCTATTAAATCCTATTTACAGGAGCGTCAGGTCTTCCACCGAAGACAATGATCCAATCACAAACAAGTTCAAAACTTGTTTTATATTTAGAGATATTTAACAAGTCTTAGCACACTAAACGTGTCCCAATTGGTGATCATAATTAGATGAATATTTCCTATGTACATATATAAAAAAGAACAAAAGTTTTGCAAAGTTTAAATCCTTTTAAGGCCAGTAGTTCAGTCAGACAAACTGAATAGCTACATAGCAAGGGCCAACATTGTAGTTTGCGGGCTTTGAGTATGTCCCTTGTTTGGGTAAGATTCTTCATTGCCATCTTTTAATTTCATAAGCAATATTGCACTGCACTGAGTTTATTTTGAATGAAAGGTCATTTTGACTGACACGGAAGATTACATGTGTCTCGTGTCCTCTCTTTTGACGTGATCCAGAGTTTTGTCGTGAGGTTTTGTCTTTTTGTTTTGATGCGTTTTGACGTGTTTGGCCAAGTGGTCACTGCGCATAAACCTTTTGCAACAGTCCGGACATACGAACCTCTTCTCGCCCGTGTGCGTCCTCAGGTGTCTTTGCAGCTCGTCCGAACGTGTGAAGCTCTTGCCACAGAACAACCAGTTACATACGAACGGCCTCTCTCCCGAGTGCCACCGGAGGTGCGCTTTCAGGTGCGAGGTTTTGCCGTAAACTTTTCCGCAGCCGGGGATGTGGCAGATGTGCTGTTTCTTTTTCCCGGGCTCGTCGCTGGAGTTGGATGACTGGCAGTTGGGACAGCGACACCTCCTGCACCGTCGTGCAGTAGCCAGAGGAGACTTGGTGTGGAGTAGGGCAGCAATTTGGGTCTGATACTGCGCAAAGTCTGTGTGACCGAGAACTAAGCTCCGCTGCAATGGAAAGCGGTGGGGTGCGAGTGAGGACGGGTGAGTGATGGAATTGCCTTGCTGAAGACTCCACCACGGGATGTCTTCTCCCGGGTTCGGCGACAACTGTCTTTGCTGCTGATGGACCAGGCCGGAGTGGCCCGTGACAAACGCTGGCATGGCAGGGGGCACCGGAGTTGGCGCCGCATATGTGACAGCGGGCACATATGTTGGTGGACATGTCGACTGCAAGGACTGCATTGAGCATGGTAGCATCTTGACTGGGGAAAAGTCATAAGGGTAGGTCGGATCCGCTGGCGGGGTGAGGGGGAGTTCGTGATGAGACGAGTATGTACCCTGTAGATGAGACAACTGCGATTTAGAAGGTAGTCCAAACGAGGGATTGCTTGCCAATGTCGCCTGGGGATTTCCTTCATTACTCCATGGGTGGAAAATACGCGATGGAGATCCGAGGGTCGTGTCATATGGGACCTGAAGAAAGTCGCTTGACCCAGGGTGATGCCCAATTCGGTTACAAGTAGCGGCCAGCAGCGCCAAGGGAGAATGCTTACTGTTTTCCGGTGAAGAGTTTGGAGTGCGATCCTGGATAAACAAATACAGAAGATATTGTAAATTATTTTAGCTTGTCAAACTATCTATTTTTTTAGTCGTATGGCACAAAAACGGTTGTTGTCAAAAGACCTCCGTTGTTGACAAGAAGACATATTAAAACTTATATAGCCTGTATATTTTCTGAAAGTACCATTTTGCATACTTTTAATAGTTCATACAACTCACAAAAGAAGGGCTTGTTTATCAAAATCAATGAGCGGTTGTTTACGTTTTCTGTAGGTGTTCACATATTCTGTTGTTTAAAGTCAAACATTAAAAATAATGTAATTTCACACTAACCTGAAGGAAAGCCTGTAGGGTGTCGTTCCGTAGAACAGCCACAGCCGCCATGGTGAAGTTTACTATTCCCCACTCGTTCACTCAAATTCAAAAACAGAATTCGCTGCCTCTGTTCCTTAAATATAAAAAAACACAAAATACGTCTTCGCGTGTGTACAAAAAAGTGTAACCTCTCCCGCTTCCTCTCCTCGAGATATCCTTGGACCATCTGAGGGAGTGAAGGATCACTTCTTAGGATTTGATAAGGACTTTGGTGGGACGCCAGCCAGTCAGCACTAAGATTTATTACTTTGAAGTTTGCCGCTGCCCAATCATCAAAGAATAGCGGCTCTTTGAGAGAGGGAAGCAAATCCTTTGAATCCACAAAGCTCCTATGGTGTGTTTGTTGGTCTGGATAAAAGAGCTGATTATTAGGGGGGATGGGATGGGCGGAGATAAAGGCGGGACAATTAATGAAGTAATCACTATGTGGGAAATGTATATACACAAATAATTGGATTTTCTTGATCAAAGAGCCCCAACCCGCCTGGAGACCCCGGTATTGGATGCCACAGTCATCCGATCCCCTTTTTGTAATTAAGGATTTGTAGGGAGCCCTTATGTGACAATGTGACATTGTTATCTCTGGAGATCTCTCCGTGAGCAGTTGTTTGATAACTTCAAGAGAGGCAAGCTAATGAGACGAAATAAGTGACTCAACACAAAGTTCATATTGATTTTTTTAAAGCCTGAATTCTTGTGAGAGACGTCTGCTCTCTGAACCGTGTGAACATTCACAAAATGACAGTTGAATGCATGTGTGAGGTCTGGAGTCAATTTTATCCCAGAAGAGAAGGTAAAATATCAATGACTTAAACATTAATTGATAGATATTTATAGTTGAAATAAAACCAGACTATATAACTAAGTGCAAACTAGACTATATAACTAAGTGTAACGCTTTGAGGAAACGACAGTAGGCATGCAGTGTGTCAAACAACACTGCTTATCTTTGCAGTGACGTTTAAGCATAAAGAAAATGTTTTTTTGACATTATACAAAACAAAGCACCACAGAGCCACCAAACCTATTGTATTGTCTATCCCCCTTGTACAGGCACCTCTGTTAGTTGAAAGAAATACGAAAACGAAGCCATTAACAAGATGTTGAGATGACAAACATTATAGCACGACGTCTTTATTAGACGTTTCCTGAAAAGTTGTAACGATGCGAGGCGAAAGAGGCTGAGGGAGGAGTTCTCATCCTCCAGAAAGTGGAAACAATCTTCAGGCCCCCGCCTGCCGCTCCTCCCAGTACTTGTCAAGCCTTCATCTGACCGGGCAAGCGCGAATCCCACACACCTACAGGGCATGCGAAAATCACTCAAAACAAGACATTAAAGAGACATTTACTCAGATATTAGGCTATGCCACAGGTGACGACGTAGAGGCAGAGGAAGTGAGAAAGAGGTGTGTATGAGAGAGAGAAAAAGAGGGTGGGGGAGATGAGAAGATTCCACTTGGCATGAAGTATTGTGGAGGGCTTAGATCGCATACACATAATATATCAAAACAACAGTACAAAGGAACTTCTGACGTTGAATTTTAAAAAACTGCGGTGACAGTGCCTTCCTTCACACGCTGACTGAAGTCTTTCATAAGGACACGCGGGTGGGGAGATTTTTATCGGTCGCTCTCTCTCGCCCCCCTACAGAAAACAACCACCACTGTCCTGCCCTCCGCCGCTTTGGGGAGCCGCTGATTTTGAATTAGATCTCTTCCTTTGAAGGGATTAGCGCGCCGAACTCTTCTCCCACGGCTCCGCGCGCAGTCATGGGGGAAACAGAGATTCCTGCTGGGCCACGCGGCCAACTCCGTTTCCCCGCAATTCAGAACGCGACAGGGAGAGAGGCGAGAGTCGAGGGGAGGGGGGTTGTAAGCTAGATGTCTCAAAACACACTTATTTTTTTCTTAAGTCGTTGTAACCCCATAGCTTTATCATTATTCGGGTCAGTTATGAGTACTTTATAGTAGGCCCCGAAGGCAGACCAACAGCAGGACTAAGTTATATGGTGGTAGATATCCCCTTAGTATTGGATATCGCTTGCTGGCACATCCCATCTGAGAGTTTAACATGACTTTGATGAGACGTTTCCTTTCATGTCCTTGTGGTCTTCTTCCACGCTGGTGATGGTATTACCAAACACGTCCCGTGTCTCAGCGCCGGGAAGCTAATAGGCCACAAATAACGGGGGCAGAGCGCAAATAAATGGTTTAAATGAACTTTATTTCAGAATGCGAGTACAAAACAATTATGAATTGTTTTCCAGTAATATTAGTAACATTTCCATGATTGGGAGACTTTACGAGAATAAAATGAAAAATAGCATGGACATAATTTCACTGATTTGATTCTTGCTAAACACAAATAGAAAATGAAGTACATAGGAGTGTTGTCTTGATGAGAGAAATGAACAAAATAGAAAACATTTACAAACTGTAATATCATATTTACAGTTCTCCCAGTCAACGCCGAAGACTACATTAATAACCAGTAAAACAAAACGTCCTCTTAGGAAAACTACAAATATTATTTACATAAATCAGGAGGCTACATTAATCACTGTATCACTGTTCAGCCAGTTTGATTTCATTTTTATGATCAGCACCTCAAAAGCAGTTTCTGACTAACATGGCCAAATACATTTGAATTTCTCAATGGCTTCATGAATGCAGGCATACCTCTTCATCTTGGGTCACTGAAGGCAACCTGCAGAGTGAGTGAGGAAGAGAGGGAGAGGGAGAGAGAGAGAGAGAGAGTTGGCATCAGAGCAAAGGGTGGATAAATCAGGGCCCCATCTCCTCAAAAATCTCTCATACTGTTCTGTCCATCAAAAAGAGAAGACAGTATTACAAATAAAGGTGTATTTCGGTCTCTCTCTCTCTCTCTCTCGCACCATTTCAGAATGGGCCATGAGTCAGACAGAATAAATCAACACCAAATATGCAGAAAAGCTAAAATGTCACATATCATAGCTTTCATATAGCACACAGCTTTTCTAAGGTCTACGCTATGTGTTACCTCATTGTCATCCATGATGACTACATGTGAGCCTAATCTTCAATATTTAACCCTTTAGTTGGGCCTATGGCTATGGAGAAGGGAGTGTTTCTTAAGAGGCACATATACTGATGTTTGGCTATGGCGGCCTCACTGTAAACCAAGCAAGTTCGTACAACCGCACTTACTAAATGATTGTAAAAGTCAATGTATAAAAAAGGGCAAAAGTTTCACTGGGTCCAGGGAGCCAATTCTGAAGTTCGGAAGCGAGGGGCAAGAAGATGAATGCAGAAAAGTTTTTTTTTTTTTGAGATGGGAATCCTTTCATTTGATGAATCTGGGCACTGAGACATGGTCCTGTATGAAAACTGATATTTCAGTATTTCATCCTACAAGAGACGCGCGCGCACACACACAGTCAGACAGAGAACATGCATAGAGAATCGCTTCACTATGGGTCTGTTTTGGACAGGTCAAAGCCAGTTAAATGTCAAACTTTTTTATGTTCTTCGGACCGACAGAAAAAGAAAGAAAGCAAGAAAGGAAGAGGGAAAAAAGACAGACAGACAGAGTGAAGAAAAAAAAAACAGGTTCCACATCTGTCTTGCACACCAGAGAGTACCAAAGAACAGAGGGTGAGAGAGAAAGAGAGAGTGAGTGGGGGAAAGAGAGAGAGAGAGAAGGAGAGGGGTGGTGTAGGGAGGAGTGGAAGGAGTGTAGAGTGAGAGAGAAGCGCTCGGGGCTACCGGCATGCTCGAGCCGCGGTAATGGTGTCTCGTACGGGAAAACATCTGTGAATTTCCTCAGTGATCTACAACAAAGTGTAACTCAAAGCAGTCATTCGGCGGACCTTTGAAGTCACTCTCTGACAGAGGCCTGCCATTGTGCTTGGCCCCCCAACACTGAGCAACTCCAACTTTGGTCTCACTAATTTTCAACCCCCAACCTCCCTCCCCCACCCCTCCCCTCTCTCCTCCTTTCCCCCTCCCCACTCCCTCCCTCTCTTACCCCCAATCCTCTTTGGCAATTTGATACCCCACCTCCCTCCCAACCCAACAGCCTCTGCAGGCCCAGCAACCCCCCCCCCAACACACACACTAACCCTCCACCGCACAAAAGCCAGCGGAGACCCACTCAGAGAGCGGCTACACTGGGCCGAGCCCCTGCCTCTCTCGGTGGGGGGGTGGGTGGGTGAGGCTTGGAGGGATAGGTCATTTCAGCCCATAAGCAGCCCACCCTGAGAGCTGATGGGGAGTGTGTGTGTGTGTGTGTATGTGTGTGTGTGTGTGAGTCTGTGCACGGGGGTTGGGGTGCTCAGCCTTACATAGAGGTGTAATCCCCCACCCCTGAAAAACCACCCTGACTGCTATAATTGCTAAGGTCATGGCTTGCTTGTTCATGCGTGACGTACAGAAGTAAATAAAGAGGACTGGGAATACCCAGATTATTAATTTAGGCTTTAAAGGGAGAGGGGATGGGTGGAGGGTGTTTGTTTGCTGGGTAACCAACCCATATGCAAATGCGTGGCTGAATGAAACACCTGTCTTAAGAAGAAGAGTGTTTTTGGTAGGTGCAGATGAACTCGCCATTCGAGTAGAACGAGTGTGACGTTCACAGGCAGCATCTTCCTTCTTCCATCTACAAAGAGGGGACCATTATATCCCTTCTTTGATATCTCGGCAGAAGTGACCTTGGGAATATATGGGCCTTTGCTTTGTTTCTAGGCCGAATAGAATTATTCATTTGGCTTGAGCAGTTTAGTCTCTGTGATCTGCATTCACTTTCAGTCGAGTTCAAGGGTTTCTCTTATCTTCCGCGCAGCTGATCGTAATGAATAGTGTTAACGTAGCTAAGGACACAAGGAGAGAACGTGTCATCCATCTATGCCACTATTTTTACAGACAATTTGTTTCAAGTGCCATCAATTCACACTTTAAAAATATATATATATGAAGTAGATGTTGCTGGAAAGCTGTTCCTTATACTGTATGCAAGACCTGACTCTGGGTGCTCTGCTCCTTCGCAATGAATCTTGCAGGCCCATCAAACAGACCCACGTTTCCTGGATTTGAACTACAGCTCTTTCCAAAACAGCAGGTCTACTGACTTGGTGTTAGTTTCTAGAAAGTTCACACTCTTGGTAGTTATGCCTTTCGGTGTACTGAGGTAACAACATTAGCAACATCACTCCAGAATCAGAATGGCCAGGTCCACACCTGCAACAGGCTGCGACTGGACTTTGCTGTGACACAGGTTGAACCTGCCCTACACACCAGGGGTTTCCAACCAGGAACACATTTCTCAATAACTATGGATCAAGCACTTATAAATGTTCTTTACGGTTGGGCTTACCAATGTTCTTTTGGGTTCTTTGTGTTTTCTGAACCTGCTCAACATTATACTTTGGATCACATGTATATCTGAAAGCATTTTCATGATGACTTTAAGAAACAATTGTGTTGGGAAAATCAAAAAAATCAAAGATGTTCATTAGAGAGACTTTACAAAATATCGACAATGCCTTTGAGAAGCCCAGCCAACAATGCTCTATGAAGACATCTCTAAGTGTCTCTGAAGTGCACAACAGTGGCAGCAAAGATTCAAACCCATAATTTCCAGGCTACCAGCACCTAAAGATCCATAGACCAAATGCCCATGTACATTTTGTACATTTCAGCACGTCAATGATGAAGGTAGTTATTACACTCGTTTTGAACAGATCCCGAATTCATACATCCAGCCTACCATTCTGGCTGCAAGCTATCTGCGGCAGACAGAATGGAGGGAAACTGGACCTGAGGCTGAGAAGGTGACGGTGAGACATGGAGATGTGACGGCGGTGTGCTCGGATGGATTGTTCACCCATGGTTCCTGTGGGAGGCATGTGCCAGGAGAGGGCTACGTTCTGATGGCCAGGTTTGGAGGAAGGCGGCCCAACCTACAGATTGTTTTGGCTGTGTGGTGGTGTCCGATGCCATAGAGCCTCAACAGCTCTTCTTCCAAGGCTTTGTCATTCTGTCTTTGTAGACAGTCGTGGGCAGGCTTAGCACTGATGACAGGGCTGCAATGGTGCAAAAACAACTAAGATGGCTGTGCTTGGTCGTAGTGCTATCCTACTGTGTGCAGAGGCAGTTTGACAACCGTTAATTTTGCCCGAAGATTGAGGCCGGTCTATCGGTCATGGCCAGACTATACATATTGATGTTATAGTTTGGCTTGTCAGGCTACCTCAGGTTGCTTTCAGCGCAAAGTCAATTGAAAGCCTCTGATTTGCACATAGGGATGTACGCCCCTATGCTCAAGTCAACAGCAAATATGGAGAATTGTTTAAAAAAAATGATACATCAAAAGTCAGTGGTGGTAGAAAAGGATGATTCTATGACTGTCTGTAACTGTTTTAAAGGCACAACAGGCAATGTTTTTTAAGGTTAACTTACCAGCTTTATAATCATTTTGATGAGTAAATGGCTAATTACAGGCTGAATGAAGGTGCTTTTGGCCACCTTGGCCGCGGTTACTACAGTTGCAGGATCTTAAACGGTGAGGCAGTGTTAAACAAAGCCGAAACTAAATGAAACCAAAATCATGTTTCTTACCTTGTCAGTCAACGTTACAAAACGAAAATGATCATCTCTGGTTCCTATTGTTTGGTTTGCAAACAAATCCACATAGATTTGTGAGAATGTAGAATGTTGTTGCTTTTTTTTTCTTTAAAAATCTGCAAAGGGGGAGCTTCAGAGGTAAAAAAAAAAAAAAATGCAAGCTTGCCTGGTACTGCTTTAAGTGCTTTGAGTGGGCTGTGTGCCAGAAATGTGCTATATAAATAAATGCTTACTGACAACAGGGCACATTAATGTCCACACACTGATGCATACGCACTATGCTCAGGTCGACAACAGGACATTATTTTCTTCCCTTCTTTTTATCTCTCCATGCCTCTCCTCTCCTCTTCTTTTTCTCTTTCCTTCCCTCCTCTGCTCTCTTCCTCTCCCTTCATATTTTTGCCCCCCCCCGGTTTCCTTCATCAAACACTTTCTAGTGACAAGGGGCAGATTTCTTGACTATCATCTGAATCTCAAAATATAAACACGACCCTGCCATTCACCCCTCACACACACACACACACACACACACTCCGACTGTTTGCCTCTCTGTTTGCTTGCAGGCAGCTGGTCTGGCCATCTGGGAGAGTGGCTTGCGGAGGCCAAACAAAACAGGTTACACCTTTCCACTGTGCCAAGCTTGCTCAAACCCCATGCCACACACACGCACACACACACGCACACACACACTGCAATGAGCCTGCTCAACCCCCACACTATCCACAGGACAGAGAGGGGGCTAATCACAATTTCACGCTCTGATTTCTGCCAACCAACCTCCTGCAAACACACACACACACACACTTCCGCTTCCAACCCCAGGGGTACAAAAAACTTTGAAGAAGTCTTTTGCTCCCCCACCAGTTGAGAAACATTCAACCGTTTCTGTTTGTGTCATAGTCTTCTTTCTACTTCCACTTGGTCTATGGAACTCTTCTGTTCTGTTCTGGAGAGAACATTGTGATCCCGCATTAGTTGGCCACAGAACCTGGTTCTTTGTTTTGCCACTTTCTTCCATAACCTCACGAAGGAAATTAAATAATGCCGAAAACTCAGAGTCTTAGTAAAAGACGAAGAAGGGTTGGTTGTGTGTGTGTGTCTGTGTTTGGGGTGGGGGTTGGGGGGCAGGCTGCTCTGATGGACCTCACTTTTCATCCCATTGCCACACACACACACTGTATGCAAAGGGTACTCATGCAAATTTGGGGCCAATTCACCAGTGCCTAGAAAGCTCTCCACAAATAGCAGGTGTGAGGATGCAGAAACAAAGGGCACCGTTCGCCCTAATGGCATTCTCAGTCATTAGAGGCCCTTTGATGTGTACACTCCATACAGCCTTTTATCTCAGTCTTCCCTTCTCTCCCTCTCTCTCTCTCTCCTTCTTCACTCTCTCTGTTGTTGTGTCTGTCCCTACCTCTTTCTTTCCTTCCTGTCTTTTTGTGTTGTATTTGTCTTCTCTCCTTTTTCTTTTTCTCCCCAACTCTCCACCTCTTCATCTTCTTTGTAGTTTTTTTTTGCTTTCTTCTTTTCTTTTCCTTTCTCTTCTCTCTCTCTCTTGCACTCCTTCAACCCTACAGTTTTCTCTCTTCTCATCTTTTCCTGTGTTCTACTCCTCCCTCCTCTCCAGAGTGTGTTAGAGTTCTCCCTCCTCTGTTCTTTCAGTCCTTTTTGCACTCCTTCAGTCAATCACTCCTATATGTCTATACTTTCACTCACTCTTTTTCTATCACTCACTTCTCTCCATCTGTCTTCTGCCCCTCTCCCTCTCTGTCCCCAGTAGACTTCTTTATTAATGTAGTCTTTGGGGAAAGCTTCTGTAGGGCTCAGAGGCCCCTGTTGTGTTGTTCTGTGCTCTACAGTGCAGTGGCGTCTGACATCTGTTTGACGTTCAAGCCTGTCCACACTGCCTTTGCCATCAATCACACACACACACACACACATACACACACACACACACACACTGCATCACATCACGTCCCATCACATCACAACCTTAGGCCATCGCACATCATCTCATATGCAGCACCTGTTCCTTTCAACAAGACAACAGACAAGAAGCGCAAAGAAAAACAGAAAGTAAGAAAGTAAGAGAGAAACAAAGAGAGAAAGACGAAAAGAAAGAAAGGAAAACGCAGGTCAGAGAGACAATTTCATTTCTGCACATTCCCATAGATTGAAATGTTCCTCTGGAATATGTTTGGCTAGTTAGGTTTGAAAGGGACAGAATTACTACTCCAACTATACAGATAGTGGTGTGTAACTGTACCCCTTATACTAAACTTCCCTAGAGAGCTGCATTCTGTATCAAGCCATGGTAAATGTTCTATATTCTTTAGTGTTTGAATTCAACTTCAACAGTATCGTGTTATGCTGTGGTAAATAGCATACAAACAGTAACTGTGTTACTAAGATTAGTTAAATAGCTACCATTAAAAATGTGTGCATTATGCATTTATTTGTAAGTAAAGAGCGTGTGTGTGTGTGTGTGTGTGCATCAAGCATTTATTTGTAAGTAAAGAGCATGTGTGTGTGTGTGCACACATGCTTGTTGGAGTGTGTGTGTGTGGGAGTGTGCTCTGAAGCTTTACCTGCCGAGAGGCTGGCCTGCTCTGAAAAGCCCTGCTTCAGAAACATTGCTATTCAAACTCAACTCCTTTGAACTCACAGGATATAGAAGCAGGACAATGCGGCTCTATTTGTGCGTGCGCTTTGAAGTCAGATATCGCTGTTAATATGGGCGAGAGCATTACTGTCGGAGACAATAAACACTTCTTTTCCCTCCGACGTTTATTAACGGGTCTCTCGCTCCGAGCACTGCTCCACTCTGAAAGGTGCCAGTTAAACTCCTAAGCTTCATAATGATTAAAAAAAAGAGGAGAAGTGCTCGTTTTTAAAACTGTTTGAAAATGGCAGGGATAACTTTTTGGTGGTTAAGTCATGCCCGCCACATTAAAAGAGTCGTCTGCGACGCCAGATGAAAACAAAAAAAGAGATTTAATGAGGGAAAGAACAGAATGGAAGGAGAGGTTTATGAAGAGGCATTAAAGAAAACAGGTGCAAGAGCTTGGGCCTGTTTACGCCAGTCTGCCTTTGAAGCTCAGAGACAGAGAGAGACAGAGAGAAAGAGAGAGAGAGAAAGAGACTCTTGTCTTTGGCACGCCTGTCCTGTGAACTTGAGGGAGGGGAGGGGGCAGTGTGATGTCATACGAGGAACCTCACATCACAGACAGCGAGAAGCGACTCACCAAGCAAATCCTACCTCAGGTTTCTCTAATGTTCCATGTTCCATTGGTTCTGCAAATTTTAGAACATTAAAACCTTCAGTGACAAGTAATAAACAAGCCTGAAACAGATCTGTTTTTTATACCCCAACCCCACACTACCATCATCTGATGTTTCTGAACAACAGAACTGCACGGTAACCAGAGATGTGTTATTATTCAAGCACCGATTTACCAAATACCTCTTACAGAGAGAAAAGAAAATAATGAAACAATAACCACAGAGCAGTCATCAACGAAAGCATGTTACAACCAAGAAAGACAGAAAGAGAGAGAGTGAGTAAAAGAGCAAGAACGAGCAGAGGAAATATAGAAAGAGAAAAGAGAGGATGAGCCACAGGAGAGAGACGAGGGGAGTTGGGCTTGTTGAAAATTGATTTCTACACCGCGGAAAAAAGAAACATAGCCAAAATAATCTAGGGAGCGTAATCGCACTTAATGGATTCGGTGTACTTTTAAAGAGGCTCTCCCGGCTGCGGTGGTGACCTATTTCATATCGAGCTCCTCAGAGCCGTTAAATACCCTCAGTGAGGGAATAAGACGGACAGTGGCAGTGCCAGTGTTGGCTCCCGCACGCCAGTCTAATTAGTGCTGCATGGGTTTACTACATCGAAGACATGAAACACTCCCCTACCAATCCCCACACATCCAACATGCACAACACCTGCATCAGTATCAGCGCAGTATTTTAGACACCACAGGTCTAGATTTCAGTGAGTATATGACTGCCTTTTGCCATGGAGGTATTAGGCCTCATTCACCAACTGCTCTTACAAAGAAATCTGCTCTGAAACCTCACTTACATAGTTTGCACAAACATTCTGGCACTTGTTCTTATGTAAGTAGTAGTAAGTAGTAAGTAATTCTAAAAACAAACTAAATAACTGCTTGTGCAAAATAACTGTTTGATGCATTTCCATTAGTTCTGAAACTATTTTGTAAAATATTATAGGATTTAAATCTTAAATGTGACCTTCAAGAAAATTCTTAGGAAGACACTGAATGAATGATGTGCTTAGAAAGAAATAGCTGCTGTGACGAGTCTTTATTTAACTACAGAGTGTTACACGGTGTCTTGTTCCTTAAACAGATGCAAATGCTCCAATACTGTTATTTTGGGGACAAAGGAATTTCACAAATACCAACACTGGGTCATAGAACGGCATCCACCATCAGATCATTTAAGGAAATATTCACGTCATTTAAAATATGCAAGTTTGAAATTCTTTGGTAATTATGAAAAGAGCAAAACAAGGAGCTCAGACACACTCACAGATGTCCCAGCATGTTTGTTGGGTCAAAAATGTTCCATGCAACATGTTTGAGGCAGTGACAGGACATTTTTTTGTCCACCTAATCAGCCACCTGCCTCTTTCAAAGGGCTCAGAGGGAAAGTCCCGCTCCCTATCCCATAACACTACACTGCACTCTGACCTGCTGTCCCCATAGTCGAGGTTGGTGGTGGGTCTCTCTTCAGTAACCACCAACCCCCGCTCTTACAGATATCAGATATTAAGCAGACGCAGACATCAATCAGACTGACTCGACCCTGCTGGGGATAAATGCCAATACTGTTCCACATCATGGCCAGGCGTGGGCCGGTGTCAACTGGGTTTTTGGAGGAAAGAGGAGAGAGGTAATCACAGCCGGATCACCCCAGACTTCTTCTCGAGATCAAAATCTTTCTGTGTGCCCTGGGGTGTCAACAAAGGGAGATGGCGTAAATGATATGCAAATTGGAAAAAAAGGAAAAACAGCGCTACGAATGCACTTGCCAACACAGCTTTCTACTCCTTGTCTTTAAGGGGGGGTTAAAACATTTCTGCTGAATTTGAGTCGAGCTGACTTTTCTGTTTCATGCCCCCCCCCCTCCCCACCACACACACCCTAAAAAGGATGTGTCTTGTTACTGACATGGGAAGTTGAGCATCTTTTCTTCTCTGCCACAAGCATGTTACTGTTGTTTTGGCGAGTTTACAGCCTGATGCTATGCCTCTCTGAATGGTTCTCCTTTAATTTCTAAATCACACTTCATCTTTGTGAACCTCTGTGAACTGGACATTTGAGACTGCTCTCCCCACATACAATAATGATGTAATATAATCAGTATTGCATCATAGTTTACAAATAACATAGTGAGTGGCATCTTCACACAGTTTAATTCAAAGAAAGACAGTAGAAAATAGACATCCATAGATGTACAGAATTTCTACCTAGAACATTCTGTCTGTCGATCCCAAAAATTCAGTTCAAAGCATGTTAGCACAATTAATTACGACAAAGGAACATTTAGTATTACTCTGAGCCGATTTAATCCGTCTACCATCTGCAAAAGCCATGTAGATTTATCTGCATGTCGAAGGCTCCAGACTCAAATCGACTTTTATCGTCCAAACGGACTTTTACTCCGGCAAAGACCTCAAAGCACTTCCAGCGTTAGTATCAAAGGAGGAACGCCGGCGAGAGAGAGTCTGGTTTCGTGAGGACGCGCGGATCACAGTAACACCCGTGACCTTTGATCAAATTCCCTGAAGACCGTCGTACTGCACTTGACATGACATCATCAGTCGGAGAATGACAGAACGGAAAAAAAGTAACCCACACGCACAGCAGGAGACCTGAAGTTTATGCATCCGTAGTACAACCCTCTTTCAGTGATGGGAATCTCTGTCTGCAGTGTATTACTGTCTGTTTTGTCAAAGAATTCACACCGAATAATAACCGCAATAAAAAGAACACTGCAATGCACAACATTAAATTTGATTTGATTCCTGTAAAAGGAAAACCTGGTATACATTCTTTTCATTAACTTAGTACACTTCGTTGAAGTTGAACCTTGTGTTTATGAGCAATTGTTGAGCTGTACAAACAAACTCTGTTGACAACAAACTAAGGTTGATCCATCTGACATTCTTAAATCCACAGAACGCCACAGGACGTCTCTGGCAGCACCCAGTGCATAAACACTGTCATCTCTCGTTTTATTATTTAACACAAACAGATGTGCTGTTTGTCGCACAACCACAAACAAAGCAATGTTTTTTTTTCCCCCACTACTCGAGCAAGCTTTCTTTCGCATTCAATAATTCATGTAATTCATCTCACAGGGACAGATGTAGAAACAGGTAGAGAGAGATACGCTATCCTCATACTGAGGCCCGGAACACATTAACAGCTACAAACTCATCTGTCAGATTCGTCCCTGTTTGGGACCTTTTGTAGAGCACGTGAAAAACAAACCTAAAGAGAAATCACAAAGCTGTTCCACATCTCCCCTGCTGTAATATTGAAGGGCATTCTGTCACGGTTCACAGTAGATCAGAGAGAGTTAAATATAAGCTTGAGCATACTGTAGTCTTGTACTTAATGCTTTAACCTCGTTTCAAGTGAAATGTGGCTATGTGAGTACTTTCTTCTTTCCTTGAGATACACCTGGAAATCTATTTATTTATATATATGATAATATATATGATGTATGATATATTTATCTATATGATAATAAGTTAACATGTAAGATTCTCAGTCAGGTGGTGCATCTTTCAGTATATTAAAGTTCTGATATTTTAAGCACCAATGGACTATGTGAATGTACAGAATGTCTTGTTTTTATGGTTACACAAATATTAAAATAAAATAAAACTAAACTGCCCAGCTTTAGTTGAGAGCTCAAAGTGAAACATCAGGTTGCATCTAAAATATAACAGGGAAATCCTTAATGTAAATGCATGTCACTTTCTTTCTTTCCTCCTTTTTTCATTGTTTATAAATTATTTTTCTATTGTTTCCCCCCCATTTTCTCTTGTCTGTCATTCTGAATGTTTGTCATTCTTTGTCCACTGATTGATTGACTGATTGAGAGTCAAGAGGTAGTTATATCATAACTAGCACTGACTAATTACACAGTTTGAGAAGAGTTGTACCACACTACCACAATACTCCCTATGTGTGTGTGTATGTATGTGCCAAGGGTGAGTGGTGGGGTTAAAGAGGTGTGTGTGTGTGTGTGTGTGGTTAGGGGGGCTCTCACCAGCTGACAGGCGGACCTAAGGCTCAGGTCTGAGTGATGAGGGGTTCCCGTGACAACACAGGAGGGGTTGCCGTGGCAAAGTCCTCCTCAGGGATGGAGTCCACGGCCGACAGTAATTTGTAGTACTCGTCCTCTCCGTCCAGCACTTTGATTTGGCTGTGATGGATGGACAGAAGAAAGAAAACAGGGCAACATAAAAGACAACGGGGTGAGAAACACAAAACACAAGACCACTCAACTCACACACGCCCCCAACACACCCCCTCTCCTCCTCTCTCTCTATCTCTCTCTCTCCCTTTCTCCCTCTTCCTCTCTCAACTTGGCATTTTTTTTTGTATCATAGAGAAAATAGCAGAAAACGTGTACATGTTAATCCGTCCTATCAAAGCACACATGGGCTACACAGAAGAGGCAGAAAAAAGAGCTAAAGCTCTTTTGCTTTATCTTTTACTTTATACCACCCAGCCAGACTAATGCAAAGCTTTGCTTTACACTGTGGTAAAGGAGGGTGAGGGGGGTGGGTATCTATATTTCACATTCATGACAATTAAAAATTAGCATTCTCTTAAAAAGCATGCTCAGTTTCTGCACCATCCCAGAATAATACAGGGGATCCCTCACCCCACTTCACCAAAACACACACACACACAAGGACGCACACGACCACGCACACACACACAAAGCCTCTTATTTCCGGCATTCCCATTTACATGATATAGTGAAGAGGGGGGAAGAGAGAAAAAGAAAAAAAAAGGTAAAAACAAAAATCCCTTTCATGTGCCTGCACAAAGGGCTGGCTCAGTGTGTTTGGATGAGTGAGGAAAGAAGAGGAGAGGAGAGAAGAGGAAAGGAGAGAAGAGAAAATAGGAGAAGAGAGGAGAGAAGAGAAGAGAAAGGAGAGGAGAAGAGAAAAGAAGAGGAGAGGAGAGGCAACGTTTATATTTACCCAAGTTTCCTCGGCTTCCTCTTGCTCCCCTGATAATCCAGAGCACGCTGTCAGAGTGAGGGCCAAAAACACAGAAACACACACACGCAGAAATGCACGCAGAAACACAGACATAGACAGACACACGCACACACACACAGTAGTCAAAAGATGAGCGGAGAATCATTAATTTTTAATTCAAAGTGATTTTGTGTTGAATGCGGGCAGATGCTGATAATATCAGAAGTCACAGCATAATTTTTTCTGATCAAAGAGGCCCTGCGCTGGGGCCCATGAAGGAG
Source organism: Tenualosa thibaudeaui (assembly GCA_027481765.1). Taxonomy (NCBI): domain Eukaryota; kingdom Metazoa; phylum Chordata; class Actinopteri; order Clupeiformes; family Clupeidae; genus Tenualosa; species Tenualosa thibaudeaui. The sequence continues at coordinate 7,060,941 of JAIFZK010000071.1, forward strand.
GCATCTTGCTCGGCTTTGATAAACCACATCAATTATTCACCGTGAAGGCAGACATCCTGACATGAAAGAAGCAGATAAAGAGCACAAGCACATGTTCGAGACAAGAGGCACCGCAGTGTGTGCAGGGAGGGAGGGGGGATTGGAGGTGGTTTGTGTGTGTGTGTGTGTCTGTGTCTGTATGTCGGGGAGGGTTGGAGGGGGGTGGTGGGGGAGGGCAGCTGCAAGGCTTTTGGCACAGGTAGGTTTAATTGTATTATCATCTGGAAACAAAGTCAGACAAAGGGCTTTATGGGCACTGGTGCGTGTGTGTGTGTGTGTGTGTGTGTGATGTGTAAAAGAGAGAGAGCACAGAGGTGCATGGTTGATGTTTGTGGGTGTGTACTATTGAGTCATGATGGTAAAGCTGAATTTGATACGTGTGGTACGTCTGTGTGTGTGTGTGTGTGTGTGTGTGTGTGTGTGTGTGTGTGTGTGTGTGTGTGTACTAACATTGAGCTGGTTATAGTACAGGCTATCTTCAGGACTGTTGAGGAGTTTGGGCTGCTGGCCTCGTCTGCGAGGAGTTCGCTGGTGAAGCTTCAGCATGGGACCTGATAGATAGACAGATCAAGAGAGAGAGAGAAAAGAGAAATTTCAGATGAAAATAAATTGATGGTGTCATTGATAGGAAATGTGGGTGAGAGTAAAAGGTGCAGGGAGAGAGAATGACGGGGGGGGGGGGGGGGGGGCAGATAGCAGGTTAAGTAGATGGCAGAGGGCAAAAAGAAAGGTTTTCAGGAAAAAGAAGAAGAGAGAGAGAGAAAGAGAAATTTCAGATGAAAATAAATTGATGGTGAAAGTCAATTGATAGGAACAATGACAGTGAGAGTAGGTGCAAGGTGCAGGGACGGGGGGCAGAACGGGGGGCAGAGAGCAGGTTCAGTAGAGGGCAGAGGGCAACAAGAAAGGTTTGCAGGAAAAAGGAAGAGAGAGAGAGAGAAGGAAGGATAAGAGAAAGAGAGGAGTGAAAGGAAGGGTGAAAGTGCAACAGACAGAACAATGACATATTACACTGCAGGGACACAAACACACACACACAGTCAGTCTGTGGGTCTGACACCTCTCTCTTGAGACATGCAAAATATCTACACACACACACACACACACAGACAGTAGCTATTTTACACTCTGATAAACACACTTATGCTTGCATTTATACAACATTGCATTTTACCAACTGTTTACTGTGTGTGAGAGTGTGTGTGTATGTTTGCAGAAGATACTCTTTCTCTCTCTCTCTCACACACACAAACACATGCACTATGTTTACTTCACTTCAGTCTTCAGTGAAATAAACACATTTCAGAGCATCTGAGTCTCCCTGATGGTTGAAGAATGATCTGTCCAAATTGTGTGTGTGTGTGTGTGTTTGTATGTATATATTTGTACATCTGTGTGTGTGTCTGCATGTTTGTGTGTGTGTGTGTGTGTGTGTGTGCCTGAGAGCTACTGAGTGTGTGTATGTCTGTGTTTGCAAATTTTGCATCTGTGTTTGTGTTCATGTGTGTGTGTGTGTGCTTGAAAGTGACTGAGTCTGTTTGTGTATGTGTGTGTGTATGTGTGTGTGGTGTGCGTGAGTGTGTATGTGTGTGTGAGTGTGTGCGTGCGTGTATGAGTGTGTGTGTGTGTCTGTGCCTGGGAGGCATCCAAGGCACGCTGCCACTCTGCTGGTGTTCAGCTGAGGAGTTTCTCTGCTGTCTGTGCTCGTTTCATCTCCAATTATTAGGAGCTATTAGATAACACATCCTGTCACTTAAGGTGAAGCACTAAAGTACATCCTGCCTGTATCCCCTCTCTCACTTTCTCTCTCTCACACACACACACACACACACACACACACACACTCACACAAACACACGTAGACATCCGTCAATGCAGGGCTTCCAGATTTATGACTGTACCAAAATGCGAGACATATAAAAGAAATATATGAAAGCCCTGGAAAAGAAGACGCACGAGACACCTTTACAAGGCTAGCATCCATATTTAATACCGGATCCTTTTTTATCTTGTTCCCTACATTTTTTTGAAGAGACAGGACATTCCATTCCACGTCTCTCTCTCTCTCTTTCTCTCCCCCCTCTCTCTATCTCTCTCTTTCTGTCTTTCTCTCTCTGTGAGCATCTCGAGCCTGACTAACGCTGCGTTTACTTTCCTGCAGCTTAGCATTACTTTGTACTCGCTTTGAACAGACCTCATCACATCTCTATCCAGGCACATCAAAGCAGGCAGACCTTTTTTCCTCCTTCCCTCCTGCTCTCTCTCCTCTCATTCTTTACCACTCGTTTTCTTTTCTTTTCCTAGCATCTCTGACTTCCTCAGCTGTCCTCAAAACATTTTCACCCCTGTATTTATTTAGCCAATTCAGACCTATTCGTTTCATTCATCGTTTCATTCAGGATGTGTGTGTGTGTGTGTGTGTGTGTGTGTGTGTGTGTGTGTGTGTGTGTGTGTGTGCGCGTGTGTGTGTGTAGAATGTATGTGTAAGTGTGTGTCACATTTTATTGCAAATGTGCAAAATGCACATTTCATTGTGTTTAGTCCTCTGTGGTATCCTTGCTTCCACAAGAAGCCCATGTCATCATGTCTTGAAGTACACAGCACAAAGGCCACCCAGTCTACACAGAGCCACCTCAGTGGCTCACTCTCAAATGTTTGTTTCTAAAACAAATTTAGAAAACTGCTTCTCACTGTCTTCTAACTATCCATCCAGTCTTTGTAGTCAAAACATAACATAACAAAAGAAAACAACAAAACCTCAGTGTTCACAGTCCTGCAAATGAGAAACAAATAAAGTCACTCGGACAGAGTCGCTGCCAAAACACTGCCAGCCGAACATCCCACAGAGCCTTAGGGGTGTGGAAAGGAGGTGTTTAATTTGATTGGCTGCTGAACATAAATATCAATAATCTCTTGTGAACCTGAACTGGAATCTCAGAATGTGTGCCTTTAACCTGCTGTGTTATGATGTTTATGCTCAGATATGGAAATCCAGAATAGCCAAGAAAACAAACTTCACACCAGCACTGTGCCCTCTAGACATAAACAGACTTGTAGGAGAGAGAGAGGGGGGGGGGGGGAAGAGAGAGAGATAGAGAGAGTGTGTTTATCTGTACTCCTACCACAGTGTGTATATGTTTATATATGAGTGTGTGTTTGTTTATCTGTGCGTATGTGTGTGGGTGTGTGTGTGTGTGTGTGTGTGTGTGTGTGTAGATGCACTTGCTCATATCACAGCAGGGGGAGTTCATGTTTTTGAGGAGCTGTTTTGAACTAGGCAGCGCCCTAAACATGCCCAGCAGTTGCTCGACCCACCGTAGACCAGCGGACTGGGAGGAAAGACTCAAGGAAATCAATCAGTGTGGAGACACAAATACAGAGATGATAAATATACCTTATATCTGTCACACTGCACTTATTTTATTTTTAAGTACTAGCCCATTACTATCAACAGTAGTTTTTTTCACACATGCTCACCGATCATCTTTCAACAAAAAAGTCACTGTTAGCTATTTTACTGTCACTGTGATCATCCGCAACACTCACACACCGGACAACTATCTTCAACAAGATAACAATCGTTTTCTGAGACAACTGTGCTCACTTCCTTGTGACGAGTTACCCTACTTTGGTTAGCTCCTAGCCACACTGAAAATATGCTTTGATTACCATTTTGAGGTGATTTAAAAAAAAACAAACAAAAAAAACAGGCTAAATATGTGCCTACGTCACATGACCTTTTAACGTCTGATTGGAATAGAATGTTGCTGCATGTAAACAGACGATCAAGAATTTTTAATCCGAATAGTTTAATCAGAAGGGCAGAAAATCTTTCCACGTAAACGGAGCTACGTGGGGGGTGGGGGTGGGGGTCATTTAAATCCATTTACTGTGTCATGGCCAGGCATCATAGAAACAAATAAAAACAATGCCAGAATGTTCTATTTTGTTTAGATAACCTATGGGATGTTAAAACAGACGACCTGTGGGAAAAACAAATCGGACTCTCTTGTCTACAGCATAAATCCATTTACAGTGTACTAATAGAAGGCATCTACATAAGGGTGACAAGTATCATGAACATTAATGACAATTTTTCACAAAGACAATTTTTTTTCACAAAGGGGAGAGGGGGAAATCCCCCGTTATGCAGACCAGAGTTGAGCCCTCATACGCTGATACAGAAGATCACTGAAAAGTGTATAGTGTGACATTATGTGACACTCCCACTTAAACAGACCGGAACTATTCACGTTTCCTCCCCTGTATTATGTTGCTCTGTCTTGGTCAGTATTCAATGACCTTTGCTTTGTGTCATATGTGTTTAAAAATCAAGAAAACCAGACAGTACTTCTTCCTTCCCTGCATCCATTTAAAATTAAATGTTCTTTGATCATGATCCTAATTTTTGACAGTTGAACTCCATGGACATTCGTTGATATGACTTGTTTTGACACTTTTGAAAGCACACCAACATAATCAGAATGCAAGACCAAACGGACATTTGTGGAATTGGAATCAGATCCAAATTTGATGAGAACATTCTTCTGACATGAAATCAGAGAGTTCTCTCAGGCCTGGTTAGAGTGAGGATTGTGAAAGGTGGGTGTATGTGTCGTGTGTGAGTGAAAGGCAGCGGCAACATGCCACTCTCCTGCTCTTTGTTTATCCATCGTGAGGGAGAGATTACAGACACACACACACACACACAGATTACTATGCATTAACTCTGTAATCCCAAACATACAAACTTCAGCATGTTAAAAAGAAAAAAAAATCTCTTGGAAATCTCAATCTTCAAATGAAACCCCAACAACAGCAAGAACAACAAAATCACAGTAACTCAAAAGTTTTACACTGAAGTATTTGGGATTATATGCATCACGTTAAAAAAAATGTGGAAAATATGCACAGAGCAAAGTATTTACTTAGTTCCTTATAGTATGTGCACATATTGCTGATTTCAAAAGAAATGACCTCACTGACACAACCGCAGCCAATGGCTCTTGTATTGATTAAAAACGTGCCACTGCACATGCACTGCTTGATCAAATTTCCTATTGTGATGTGCTATTTAGAATGTGCATTACGTTCGCAGCACAGCATTTAACTTGTCTGTCAAGTCTGTTACACTGCATTTAGGAGTATGGGAACTGGTGATTTTACAAAAGCCAAGATGTGATAGAACCTTCGGATGCGCCACTTGACAACAGACCAAACAAATAACCTACTTTTGATCATAGCAACATACATTTAGAACTAAACACGGCAGTTTATTCCAGTAAGTTTTGAATGAGTTGATGTGCGGCGACACTTTCAGACGCCTGACTGTTGGCCCAGCGTGCACACTCTATTAGTCCTTAAACAGGCATCTTTCCTAAGGAACAGAGCAGGCTTCATTTACATTACTGTGTATATCCATGTAAATGAAGCCTCTGTCCAGTAGCAAAGCTGATAGTCTGCACTGTGCCTGATGAGAGTTCACTCACAAAACCTCCATCAAAACATGGCCACATGGAATTGACTTGGGTCTGTTTGAACAGGACTCATTGTGGACTCAGTCTTTTTTGTCTTCACACTGAGACAGCAAAACATCAGGACCTGTGAGGTGATCATTCAATTCTGCTGGGCTTTCCTGTCTTTGCCGTTTTTTAATTTTTCTATCCAGGGACTCTGGGAAGATCAACTAATGAATGAAATCACCTGTATTAATTAAAAAGTGGGACTAAACATACAACTTCAGACTACAAATGAAAATGAAAGAAACAACCCCTCGTCTCCTCTCCTCTTCTCACATCCTGCCCAGTTCAGTCAAAATGTTTTGATGAGGTTTTGTGTCCCCCTCCACCACCTCCCCAACTTCTCTTGTCATTCCTACCCTCAGATCTACTCCACACACCTTTTCTGTTTCTTTTCATTTTCTCATCTCTCCTTTCCTCTCCCTTGTTTTCTAACTACTCTTTCCAAGCCAATACTATTCTCTCCCCTTCACTGCTTTCCTTTTCTCTTTCTAACTTCTCTTCTCTGTACTTTCAGTAGTATTCTGTCCACTCCTTTCTTATTTCCTCTCTCTCTCTCTCTCCTCTTGTCCATTCCTCTGATCCGTTGCCACCCCTTCTCCAGCCTCTCCATTCGTCTTTCATCCTGTGTTTTATCTCCCTCGTTCATGTCTGAGAGCTGTGTTTGCCTTCCATTTACTCATTTTTCCCTCTTCTCTCTCTCTCTCTCTTTTTTGATTCATTCCTCTGAAGCACCAGCTTCCAGCTGCTGTGGAGCTCCAGGCTGGCGGGCCCACATGTGCCTGGGTGCTGACTGAGGAGGAAGCACCACAGCTGGGCTCAGGAGGGGGCAGAGGGTGGGCGTCTGGGTGGAGGTCTAGATGGGTGGGTGGGTTGGTACGGGGGATGTGGGGTGGGGGTGGGGGGACAGCATCTGCTCAGTGAGGCTAGTATAAGAGCTAACCCTGACTGACCTCGACCCCCTTAAGTGCAGACATTACAGATATATCTCTCTCTCTCTCT